>JAHWFO010035192.1:308713-346538 GCA_023313115.1 Rhysida immarginata | reverse complement strand
TGTGTGATGATTATATTTGTTATTTCTTGTAAATTCTTTTATCCATTCCTGGACGTAATAAATAATTTCTGTCTTACTTTTGTTGTGCTAGAATCTTATTAAACGTTGAAGTTATTACTCATATTAATTATTAATTATATAAATTATTACCTTACGATAATTTTATTGAATTATAAATATACAATTTTGGTGGTATTGTATATAAATATATATTTATTAACTTTCATCTTTTTTAAAAGTCTCGAATTTTTATTTTTATTATTGTTAGTGAATTTTTCTTTAATTATTTAGGAATTGTCCTAAAAATTCTGTGTTAATTAAGATGCGTTAATTAATTTAAATTTAACAAAAATAATTTTTAATCGTAATAATCGCGAGCAAATAAAATGAGGAAATTTCTTAAAACAAAGAGGTTGTTTGAGGCTAATTAAAGAAATGTAAAAAGAAAGGCTGCTTGGAGGGTAGAATTGTTTCAGCCCGCACCGCTAGCTAGTAATGGCGCTAGTTGGAGGCATCATTTTCTCCTATGGGAAAACGTGAATTGTCCGGTCTTCCTTTCTTATCGTCTTTGGTTGAACTATTCCATCCCACCATTTGTGTATCAGATTAATGAAAAAGATCACTATAGAGGGCGAACCTTCTCATCGGGTCCGATTAGCAGCTATTCGCAATGTTTAAAACCAGCATTAATTATATTTTATCAATTATTTTAAACAATGTTCAATAAGTAAGGCCAAATAAATAAATCTTATTTGCTGACGATAGAAATACGAATAAAATTAGGACCCTATCAGACTAGATACCACCAGTGGCAGAAAAAGTCATTAACCCTGTTTTTTTTTGCCTAGTTCAACGACCACCTTAATTTACAGATCATGGTTTAAGCCTTGATGACGAACGTCGAAAGTTTTGTAGCAAAATTGACACGGATGGCGTGCCATAGAAGAAGAGCATTGACCTTAACTACAGTTTATTGGGCTTACCCTTTTTAAATCCTCATACTGTTGTTAATATCCAAAGGTTCATGCAGCCCAAATCATCTCGAATAAATCCTCTCAATCCGAAAGGGAAAATTCCATAATACGGCGCAATAGCCAATGAGAACCTTTCATCGGTAGCTCGTCGAAAATCCTTTCCTTCATGGGATAGATGAAAAAACACTAAATGTTCATACTTCGAGAAAAGACTACGGCAGGCGGGAACTGAGATAATTGTAGTAGGACATCTCCTTCCTCGCCCTGGAACATCGTGTTCGCTAACGTTTCTTCCAGCCACTATACTTGCAATCCATGGCTGTGGTCAAAAACCCTCACCGGTGAGAGAATGGCTAAGGTCAAAAACCCTCACCGGTGAGAGAATGATGACGTAATTTCTCACTGGGCTAACCGTCTTTTTCTCGGTGAGGACGGTGAGACTAACCGGTTAGGCATAGCAGCAGTAACTGGCGTTTCTGACCGCGTTAAAATGACGTCACAAATTTCTCACTGGGATTTCTGACCGACCAAGCGCTAACTATTCTCACCGGTGAGAGTTTTTGACCTTAGCCAATGATGACGTAATTTCTCACTGGGCTAACCGTCTTTTTCTCGGTGAGGACGGTTAGACTAACCGGCTGGGCATAGCAGCACTAACTGGCGTTTCTGACCGCGTTAAAATGACGTCACAGTTTTCTTACCGGGATTTCTGACCGACCAAACGCTAACTCTTCTCACCGGTGAGAGTTTTTGACCTTAGCCCATGAATCCGATTCTTCTCAAGGAAACGGAACCGTCGTATCTCTCTCGACTTCCGCTTCGCTCACCTGCTTCCGTGCACGGGCGCTTCCATTCTGCCTTCCCGGGTTGATCGCTCCCCAGTCTCTCGCGTCGGCTGCCTTCGTTTCTTTCCGACGAGCCCGAGCATCCTCATTTGATGTCACGGCCGTTTTTGTAGGATAGACGTATCTTATCTTGTGATGCGTAAAAACGGACCGTGACATACATATAGGTAAATTTTTTATAAAACGGCATCCATTACCGAATCGATTTACTTGCCAAAACACTTGGTGCAAACGGCGAGAAATGGGGAATTTTCCGGCAAAATCGGGACGTTTGATCACCTTAGCTATATAATCTAATAAGAATCTGGCAACAGAGAGATGAAATACAGATACATTTCGATGATTACAGCCTCCTATGATGTCAGTAGAAGTTACAGTGACGAAATTTATGAGAACTCTGACGATTAATCTATTTACTGATGGCTTTTGTGTTTGCGGTTCAAAGACAAAGAATTGTGTAGGGACTAATAAGCAAAAATTGTATTAAATTCTAAGTTCAGAAAAAAGGAAGGAATGAAAGAAATTTTTGTATATTCTTAAGTAGGATAAAAGAAAAACAACTTTTTCACAATAAAAATAAGTAAACATTTCTTATTCTAATTGTGGAAAAGTGTTTTTTTGCCTCCTATTTTATTTTATTGTTAGTTTCCAGTTTCCGAAGCTTTTCGTCTCATATTAAAAGGCCTTTAAATTATATTCTTAAATGTTTCCTGCTTGAATAATACACCTCTAATTAAGTCTGTAAAATAAACGTAAGGGGCATTTGTAGGATACCAATCAATGTGCTAAACTTTACTTGAACTATTATCTAATTAATATCAGTCATACACATTGATTCATATAATGTTCATCAATTTTCTTATACGTGATACCAAATGATAGCGAGATAGCGTAAGAAAATAAAATTTTAACTTTAACTTTTTTCTTTACCAAATAACAGTAAGTTTTTTTATAAATATCTTTTATACTTGGAATATATTTATTTATTATTATTTTCATTATTTTCGATGTACATTCTCGTCTCTTCTCTGTTTTGCATTTGAAACTCTCAGCGTTCGTGCAAATTTACTAACGAATACTCTGCATCTTAAAAAATGAAATCTTTAGAATCTTCTTTCATCTGCAATGTATTAAATGTTTAACGATATATTTTAATGTCAGATGACAAAAAACAAAGAATAAAGCATGGATTAAGTGAATGTAATTCTATTGTGTTTTTTTAGTGAAATTATAACGACACTTTTTAAATTTATGGATCCAGAATTATGTTCATGTGAATTTCACAGTTGCGACGTCTGCATTTAAACGAATAAATGACAAGGAACGGTATTATTTATTAAATGCCTCGTTGAAATTAATGCATTATAATGAAGAGAAGTAAAAAAATTGATTTTGAAGAACATTTGGAAATTCAATTACTAACTAAAAATCTATTAATATTTTATGATTGTCAATAAGAAGCGTCGCCAAATGTGTGCTCTTTTATTACATGAATCAAACTTAAACAATAGATTTTATTTTCCTAATATGCCATTTACACAAGCTTTGTTTCTTTTTTATGAACCTATTGTTTTATCTCGAACCAGGATATGAGTTAAACATTTTCCCAGCCATTTACTGAATGGTAATCACCCAGAAAAGATCAGGACCAAAAACACCCTTCGTCGTGCTTTTCCTCTAACGTACATAAGCCTAACCATGCAGAAAGTGGGAATTGTGCTGGTGGGACTCATGCTTGTTCATATTACGGTGGCCTTGGATATCTTAGCACTTCTCAAGGACGGCATCAAGAAGCCTCTCGAGAAGTTAATCATTATGGAATCCGAGAAGGCTTATAAGGAGATCGAAGGTATTCTCAAAGATAGCCCAGGCATCGGCAAAGACTTGTTGCCTATCCTCAGTCAATTCAGAACGAAATCCATAGGGCAGCTGAAGACAGTTCTACCGAAAGTGTTGACAGAGGCTCTAAAAGTAACTCGTGTAGTGATCAGCGCATTCAATCAGTGGTGGAAAGCCGATGGACTCAAGATTCTCAAGGGAAACTTCAACCACGAGCAAGTATACAAAGATTCGTTGAAGTACCTGGGCATCATCGAGTCCATTCTCATCCAGGAATCTACCTAAACTTATCCCTTACTAATAGTTTTTGAACTAATAACCAGTTTTATTTCTCTTTTAATTATAAGGATGTATGGAATTATATATAACGTAATCATACAAATCTTGTAAAGAAATCTGTGCTAATATAATGTAATTGGTAATGTCATTTATGAAGCCCACCTTAAATCCATTTTGACTTCACGCGACTTATGTTTATTTCACATTCATTTTTTACCCTTACTTTGGACGAAGAAAGCACGATAGCTGACTATATAGATTAAAAACCCAATTAAACCAACATTGCATAAAAACCAAAAACAAAAGATAATCAATTTTATTTTAGTAGAGATACAAGGGACTATCAAAAAGTTCTGTAGTCTGGCCGGTGAGCGCTGTAAGTCTGGAAAACGCCGCTCTGTAATCAGCGCCCTCTACATCCACTCTATATCGTGTGGTTGCATCATGTTCGCGCGTGTCATTCGGGAGCTGTAGCGTGTACTTTTAAGAGGGTGTAACACACGATGACACGATGCCCCAGTTTGAGCAGCATTAGTGATACAGGAATTCTTGGCACAACGAAAAATCCCAGTGCTGCCCCAACCCCCCCTAATTTAAAATGCATCTCGTCTGACCACAAAATGTTCCAAGGCCATGGATTGTCAACGGCTTCTCTGGCCAAAAACCGGCAAGCAAAATCAAAGCGTCGATATGGGTCTTGAGGGAGCAGCTTTTGCACCGCATGGATTTTACTCCCCAGACCTTGCCCCCTGCGACTTCTGGCTTTTCAACAGATTGAAAATGGGACTACGGGGTCAACGTTTTGTGTCACAAGAAGAGATCAAGTGCGACAACCAATCTGAAGTCCATTCTAAAGGAAGTGCTCGCACGGGCTTTCCAGGAGTGGCAGTCTCATTGGAGTAAGTGTGTGTGTGTGTGTGTGTGCCCAAGGAAAGCACTTCGAAGGGGATTAAGGCCGCGATGTGCATACTTTATCCAGTTACCGCCCAGACTACAATTCCGGAAATTTTTTGATAGTCCCTTGTATGTTACTAACGTTTACAAGATTTAAAACTTAGAAAACTATATCAATTTTTCAAAAGACGCTAAAACAAAGAACTCTTAAATCTTTTAATAGGCTAGAATATCTGCTATTATTTAAGTTATTAATGAAAATTTGTTGATGCAATTCAATTTAAATTATTTATTGAAACGTTCATTTGGGCACTTGCGCGTTATATGAGCACCAAACCAAAGAAAAGGGGCTTCCACATGAAACTTAATCTATAGTTCGAAAAAATTATAATGGGCCATTCCGTTTGGGTTGATAGAAAATCGGCACATATTCGTTTGAATGAAAACTTGCATTCCGTATAGAAATGGAGACTCTTACGGCCGTATTCACCACCTAGGATTAAAGTGCGAGTTGGGCAACCTACAGTTAAACCTTAGCACGTGACTCCCGTTATCCAATAGAGAAACGTTAAAATACCATCTCTCGCCTTAACTCTAACTCTCAGATTAACCCGAGGTGGTGAATACTGCCGTTAGTATTGGAAAGAAGGATCATAGAATGTGTAATTAAGTAATTAATAAAAATCTGAAGTTTTTCTAGGTAACTGAAGATCTAAAGCCTATTAAGTGTGACAGTATTTTTCCCGGCACTCTACATAATAGTTTAGGTTATTATTTGATGGTTTAAATAAACGTATGTACACTTTATCAGATGTTATCTAAAACTAAACAAAAGAATACATTTTTCTTCAAGGCGTTTAATACGGATAAACGACTATGTACGTTTCGTTGGCCAAACCAGCTTCTTCAGAGTCTGAAGACAGACGTACATAGTCGTTTATCCGTATTAAACTCCTTTTGAAAATTATTTTTTGTGTTTAGTGTTGCGTGCCATTTTCATGACACACACAGCCAAACTATGACGCGGTAAGATTACCCTTCCTAATTAAATAATGATTAATAACCCAGCTGCAAAGATATAAAGCCTAAAATCCCTAAACTAACGAAAAAATAAATTAATAAATTAACCCACAGGCTAAATTAAATTAACGAAAGAGTTTAAATTTTGGAAAGGTAAATTTCTTAAATTAATTATAATTAATCTTTCCCCTTTTTATTTTATTGATCAGGTATTTGAACATTAAGAATATTGAGGTCTAGTCGAAATCTCCAAACAAAATTGAATCTTTTATTAAAAAAGTGAACAAATACTTCACTGTATTTTGACAAGGATTTCACTTTTATTTTTTTACAATTAATAAAAATAACGAAAGCCTTGGAACTAGTCGACTAGGCGAAACAGTGACGAAAGGTGGCCTAAAGTAATATCTTCTACGTTTCGAATACGATTCTCGGTCTTGCGAACATAGCTGGGCTCCCGAGAAGATTAGAAAGACATTCCTGGCTAACCGCAAAATTGTTTGGAAATAATAAAAAAAATTTAAATAAGAATTGATCTACGGAAGTTAAAGAAAGTCATGGATGTTAATACACTGTAAATAACGGCAAAATATGTTTCTTCAAGTGAATGGAACCTCGGTAAAAAATAGCACAAAGTCCAAAAAAAGATAATCAGCAAAGCAGATTAACAGTTGTGGGGTGATTCAGCACCTGAACAAATAGAAAAAACTAGCAGCCGAAAGTGATCAAAGAAAAAAATAAATAAAAAAAAATTAAAAAATTACGTATACAGCTAACATACCAAAAGAAAATTAATTGAAATAAACAAAACGGTCCCAAAAAATAACAAAAAACTTAGCTTACCTCACAAAAGAGAAAGGATGGGGAAAAGGAAAACGCAGGTCGGGGGCACATCAACATATCGCAATACTGAAACAAGATTAACAACAAAGGAGGGAAATGGTGAAGGGGTACAAAGAACACTGGAAAGTCATAAGGCAAGCGGAGGCTCAGCTATACGAAAACAATTCCTAATGAAGATACATATAAAAAAAACTAAAAGATTATGAGAACAAAAAATTAACTTACAGCAAAAAAAGGTCTAAATAATTAAAAAAAAAAATAAAAAAAAAATTCAAATAAGGTTTGGTTTGGTTTGTTTAGTATTAACGTCCTTTTCAACTGCCATGGTCATTTCAGGACAGCGTTATAGGGGCCGCAAATTCTGTCTCGCAAGGGTTCTTTAACGGGCAGCCGGCAAACGACTACACGGGACCAACGGCTTTACTTCCCTTCCGAAGGAAGTGCGTGATTTCAGGATTTTCCCCCCGAAAAAAAATCGTCGTCCTCGGCCGGGGTCGAACCCGCGTCTTCGGGCACAAGAGGCGACCACGCAACCCCTGAGCCACCGAGGCCGATCAAATAAAAAGGCTGCGCACAATCATATTAATAAAGTTCTACCGAGACAAGTATCATTCAAAAAATCATTTGTAAGACAGTCAAGGCAAAAGAAATATCAGAGTAACATCGGGTATGTATTAGATCAAGCAGGTTCTTCAAAACTAAGAAATACTGAAAAAGAAAGTCATGGTTGCTGAATGAAATTGCGAGTAGCTAGGTTGAACGTTTACCAAAGGTTTGCCAAGTTTGCCGTGGCGGAATAGAATTAGTCATGGGTAAGTTCTAAGCAGGATAAACCATTGAACAAGCAAAAAAACTTACGTCTGTAAGAGTGAAATCATTATTTAGGATTTCAAATAAATCCAAACAGCAAACAGAATTATCTTGGAGAAACTTGAATTAACTTCTTTCAGTCAGGACAGAAGAATGGATAGAACAAATACAAAAATAAACTTTCTTTTTTTTTTTAATTACGTAAGTTCAAAAGGAATTAAAAAAATATTATCAACAAGTGATTGTTATTTAACAATAAATCTTGAAAAGTTAATTAAAAGGACATTGTTGTAACTAAGAGATAAAACAGAATTTTATTTATTAACTTCTTTCAACTGAAATACAATAAAATTGGAAAAAAAATATATTTCGTTTCACAGTTAAATGTGCGGCATTGAAACAAGAGCTCTAACTTCTAATTCCTCATTATCGATTGATTTATTGGAGAGACAACATA
This sequence comes from Rhysida immarginata, assembly GCA_023313115.1. Lineage (NCBI taxonomy): Eukaryota > Metazoa > Arthropoda > Chilopoda > Scolopendromorpha > Scolopendridae > Rhysida > Rhysida immarginata. The sequence continues at coordinate 338,577 of JAHWFO010035192.1, read as the reverse complement.
AGTTAGCCTTCGAACATTTCGTTTTATTTTAGGAAAAAAATATCATTATCGGATTAAAACATTTACTAATCCTCTAGTTATAGCTCTTTTTAACCCGTCTGGTCTACCCTATTTCCTAATCGAATGGCGTTGCGAAAGTAATGCTTCAGATTCGTGGGGCAATTAATATTGCTTCCCTTTTATCATCTTTCTGTCGCAGGAAACTGCTCTTAAGCAAATATTCCTAATTAATTGGTTGTCTGGCCAGACATAGTATTGTATAAGAAATTAATTCCCTAAAAGGCATTTAGCAGTATCTACTATCAAAAACTAACGCTAAGAAAGCGTCATGTGATCCTTTTGATTTGTATTAAACTGGAGGGGGCCACGGTAACCTCCTAAAAGTAGTTAAAGCAAAACTAAACGCGATTCTTTGTAATAAAACTCATAAAGGGGGAAAAAGGAGCACACCACCCAATAATTCATCAGGTGTAAAATATAAACTCAGGACAGGCCCAGAAGCTAGGAGAGACTAGGTGAAAAGTGGCTAATCAGAAAAGACATAGACAAGTGAGATAATTGATAGATCTTAAACCACACTAATCAGAAATACTTAAAGTGTAAAAAAATATATATACGTGAACTTAAGTAGCGTAAAAAGATCGCTACATTAGTCTTACTGCATGCACAGTTTCTGGTGTTGTGTTTTACCTATTTAATTTATTCAGAAGTTATCTATGATTTTTTCCGTAACAGCAAGATCGAAATATTACATCACAAGATTATTACACGCATTAAATGAAAACAACCCAGAACGATGAAGACCACCCTGTCACCTAGACGCAAGAGATTACTTGATAACAGCTAGCTAGGGAAATGGATGGGAGCAACTGTTCGCCGGATTGAAAAGTATCTCTACGCTTATAATAAACACTTTGAACACCTGTCATAATTATGGAAGCAAAAGAGGATTTAAATTCATCCCTGGATGTCTGTAAGAATTGAAGGGCTCGGTGCAATAAGAACCTAATCCACATGAAGAATTTTTTGAGAAAAGTGATGTTATATCGTTCAAAAAATCTCGAAATCTGTATGTTGATGTTTTGCTTTACTGTTATTGCAGTTTAATTGTGATTAAATGATATAAATGACAGATTAGCTGACCGTTCTGCAACTCTGTTGCTTAAGAAAACTATACCACATGAGAGTAAAATTAGCCAAGAAAAATTTTAAAATGGCAATACAGTGTTTATAAAACTAATGAATTTAACTAAAAGAATTTAACTGGTGTCGACAACAACCTCGGAATTCTTCTCCGACGGGTTCGCCCGACTAATCACACGTTGCGCAAGTATGTGGAAAGGGTTGGGGAGACTATGTCGAAAACTGATTAGTGCATTACACGTGGGGGGACAAATGTAAGTATACGCTATAAAACTAATTTTGAAAATCGGTTATAAAATAAATGTGTTACAACCTATGGAGGCAAAACTTTTCAAAACACCCTCGAAGATGGTTAGTAATTATTCAAGTTGAGGGAAGTTGATTAGTAATTATTCAACTCACCTTAATTTGAGTTTTTATTAATTTTGTTTGTCATGAAAATTCTTTAAAAATGAATTTTGTTTGTCATAAAAATGTATTTTATGGATACAAAAGTACGAGGGGTGATCAAAAAAGTAAGGTTACAAATCCTGCAGTGAAACGTAAATTATGCTGTCATCTAACATGGATTGACGTGATCTTGTCGACGTATGAACCAACCGCATATATAACAAGAAGGTTTCTTGGGTATGCTCATATGTTTCTATAATAGAGTTACTATCTCGACTTATATCTTTGTTTTCTCTCTTGACATGAATCTGTCCTCAAATACCTTACGCACCTTATACAGGTTATCCCAACAGAAAGCGGCATCAATAGGTTGTGGCACCACCTCTAGCGATGATGCATTGTTCCAGCTGCAGGTGTAGGTGATCATACAGGTGGTGAATGTCATCTTGGGGTACGTCTGCCCAGGCCTGGTGAATCTGATTTGTCAGTTCATGGAGATTTTGAGGTGATTATAAACGACCTCCTCCATGTACCACACGTGCTCAATTTGCAATCCGTCCGGTTGACCATCCAGCCTCGAAGAGGCCAATAATCTGACCTTATTCAAAGTCTGTTAATCGTAAGCTTATGGACAGTTGTCATTTTCGTCGTCATGGCATTGAGCCCGTTGTGCGGATTACAGTACTATACGTTCAGTTTCCCCCTCCCTACTGCATGTAACGTTTCGCACAGGTCAACTGATGAGCCTATACAGGCACCGGACACCCTGTATCAACCCAAATGATCATGTGCCTTGAGCATGCAACTAACCGTTTACTAGTCGTATGTAGAAGACCCCCCCCCACTAATTATGGATAACTTCTTGTTGGTGGGGCTATTTTATTGCAAAGCATTGTAGGTACAAAAATCAGTGCAATTAATTTGTAAATAAGTACTGTTCACAAACCCAGGTTTGATGTCGAATAAATAGAAGTCATCGTTCTTTTGATGTGCACAAATCACTACAGACCCCGTTTAGTTCAATTAAGATTCTATCATGCAGTCCGTGTTTAAGATCGTATGAAACTGCCCATCAGAGCCTGTGTGGTTCACGTAAGATTCTTCCACGCAGTCTGTGTTTAAAATCGTATGAAACTGCACCTCACACCCTGTTTGGATCAACCATAAATCGCTGAATGCTAACACAGCCATAGGATCGGATTTCATCAAACATGCTGAACACACATACTTCTTTGTGTAACAGTTGCCGCACAATCTGTTGTTGTGCATCAGAGTTCACGAAAAATCGCTTAAAAACTATAAGCAGCAGTGTGGTGACCTAAATCAGTGAAAAATAGAGTAGCTCTCAACCCTTAAAATGCCTACAGCATCCTGATGGCGAGAACTTATCAGCATTCGAATCAGTAACCCACAAAGTTGGAGGATGAAAATTCACTATCCCAGCAGAGTGCTTTGACGATGTGACCGCAATCTTGTCGATCGCGTGTAATCACCTCCAAGAAGCAACCATGCGCTGGGAAAAAACAGTAAAAGGGCAGAAAAAAGTAACTACGAGAAATGTACGAGATTGAAGTAAAACCTAAATACTCGCTGGCTGGATTGGCGCTTTCAATACATAACGCATCTAAAAAATCATTCTTAAAACAAACAGCCATATCCTTTTTACCGTTGGTTAGTCGGATAGTTGAACAACTGGATCTTCGGAAAAGGTGTTGTAAAAAATGTCAAAACCCATGGAAGAGAAAACAGAATAGTATCAAACTAAGGACTCCGAAATTGATGGTGACTTTCTACACAGATATGAAGTCAATATTTCTTCATGTCAGCATAAGGAGAAAAATTTCATACTGGTGTTCGATCCAAATATAAAAATCTGGAGAAAACCCTTTATCATTTTGTTTATTTTTGAGAGCAATTGAAATTCCCGGAAATCTTTAACGGGTATCATACTAATCTAATTCAATTAATAAAAGTTGGGTAAAAACGAAATTCCTCATAATTCAAATTTATTTATGAATCCAACAACAAAAATAACTGAACAACAAAAGAATTATAGCTATTAAAAATTTATTGTGAAGGACAACAGCCCGCCATCCTCCGTTACGTAAATGTAACAGTCCGTCAATTCCAGAATTTCAAAACATATCAAGCTAAATTTTTTGTTATAATTTTAAGAACACGATTTTCACAAAACAGTATCAAAAAACTGAATATTAATTTTTTAAAAAAACATGATATTACACATAATTTAAGGGTTCAACAATTTAAAAAAATTCAACGATTTAAAAAAGGGTCTGATGTCTCTGACTTAAAAATTACATACAGGTGACGATTAGTTAAAGAAAGAGGATGGGTCACCTTTTTATAGATAGGTAAAATTTTAGCCGAACGGAATCAGGAGGGAAATTTACCTTGGGTTAAGGAGATATTAAAAAGTAGTGTGAAGGGGAGAGAAAAACCGGAACATGCATGAATTATGATATTGGAGCTGATATCAAGGGAGTCGGGGCAGCTTGAAGGTTTAAGTCGGTTAATAATGGATGCTACTTCTTCGGGGGAAGCTGGTGAAACGAAAAACGAGGTCATCTTAACGTGTACGGGGAAAGGGTATTGTGATATTGGGAAAGGTGAGGGAGAGGAAGGCGTGGGTGGAAGTATTGTTTTCAAGAAGCTGGTTAAGAGAGAGGAGTCAAGGGAAGAATGGTTGGAGAATGGCGTGGTACGGGAAGAGGTTATGTGAATAAAGTTTTTTTATGGATTTCCATTTGGAACTATTGTCAGAGACTTTCTTGAAAAATTGGGTGAAATAGCGATTTTTGGCGCGTTTAATGATAGTACGAGTGTGGTTAAAGAAGGAATTAAACCTAAGTTTATTATGGACACTGGGAAAACGTCTATATTTGCGGTATAATGCGTTTTTATGAGATATCAGAGATAATATATTTGGGGTCATCCAAGGTTTCAGGAAGGAGACCTTAGTATTTGAAGTAGTAGATACTGTTAGAGGTAAATATCTGTTCAAGCCAATGAGAATTTGGATAAAAAATTTATCAATTAGGTTGTCGATCTCGACATCATCATTAAGTAGAGAAGACCAATTGTAGTTTGTTCCAAAAAGCATTAAAAACAGCTAGCCTATTGGGAGAGATTAGTCGAATTTTGGGGGGTGTGGGATTATGGGGAGGAGAGGGCAAAACAGATTGATTGTAAATATAGGGAAAAGTCGGAAATTGAGCAATCTAAGGAGCTGCTACAAAGAAGGTCTGGTCTATACGTAGCATATTAGAGAACAAATCGGTGGAGACGGGAGGGGCGGAGAAGTCCAGTGAAGTGGATGTAGAGGCGAGATGGGAAATTGCTGTCAATTTTGTGAAGGCGGATATCAATCTCATCAAGACGTGCTTCGGTTGTTGAGATACGATTAATTATGTCGGAAATAAGTGTATCAATCTTGGTGGTGAGACGTTAAAGCAGGGAGTCAAATAGAGTATCGAGATTAGCAAGGTTTGTAAAGTAGTCAGTGACAGAAGATGATACCAGATTATAAAAAATAAATAAAAGTCAAGTAAATGAAAAAGGAAGCCATGTGATATGAGATCAATCACATGATGCACCAACCAGTATGAACATCATAAGACGCTTTGACAAGAGTACAATCTGACTTTTTTATGAATAGGGCTTCCTCTCTTATCTGCTTGTTCCAATTTTCCTCTCTTTTGATACTGTTTTAGTGTAAATCGTGTTCTTGAAGTTATAAGAAAAAATTCAGCTTGATAATTTTTGAAATTCTGGAATTGATGGGCTGTTACATTTAGGTAATCGGGGAAGGTGGGCTGTTGTCCTTCATAGTACATTTTTATAGCTATATATTTTTGTTGTTTAGTTAATTTTTATAAATAAATTTGAAAATAAGAGGAATTCTTTTACATTATTACTGGTATATTCTTTCAAGATGTTCAAATAAAACTATTCTCGTTTTCTTAATGGTACAGTATCAGTAATTTTTCCAGTATGTGGGCATATTTAATTATTGTGGCGTGCTTTAGAATACGTCTTTCAATACTGACCCCAATATTTTTCTTAACATTTTTCTTTCAGCTGCTTCCAGTTCTTGCATTAACATTTTATGTTCAGGGTCAGACATTCTGCTGGATGAAATGCATCTGGGCATATTACTGTTGTTTAGTGTTGAATGATATTGACTTCTTATAGATATCTTTGGTGAGGAAATAGGTTGTTTTCATCATATTGACTCTTGCTTTTAAAGTTTTTTTCTCTGATCCGTTTTGTTTAATTCTCCTAATTATTTGAAATTATTTATTCTGTCAATGAGTCTAACTGGGTGGTCTTGACATTCGTCATAAACTTGCGTTATTCTTTTTGGAAGGAGATTCTTAAACCATCTCTCTTGTTTATATGTCAAATAAAGTGTTATTATTTTCATTGCATGGATTGCAATAAACAGGATCATTGTCGGTGCGTTTACATTGATATTGGTTACTTCACTTGTACAGAGACATGAAGTATCTAAAATGTTATTAAGATAAATAAATCAATAATTTGATTTGACATATTGATATAAAAATACAGTCGACCGTCGATATAAGGATCCATGTGATAAGGATAATCCGCTTATAAGGATAAATTTCTTATAAATTTCTTATTCTAAAATTTGTGTTGAACTCACTTAAATGGATATAATAACTCTAAACGCATAGTGAGGTTAATTCCACGCTGCTACTGGAAATGACAACGAGTTTTGCGACCTGCCCCTGCCCGACATACCACACTAGAGACCTCTGAGGAACCACTTATTCAGCCTACAGGACCTAGATCCTCTTTGGACGTCTGGAGTTAAACACTTTGTGATCTCAAACCTTCGACGACACCTTCGCAGCTTCCAGCGGAGACACTCACGATTCCCCAAGGGATTCCGGCCAGCATACGGATGAATACATAGTCAAGCATTGCAAGCAACGACCCCGCATTTGAGATCTCATTGTGCGCGCCGTGCTTGGCTGCTCCAGTGCCTATGTATGTTAGCGTTATTGATGATTAGAAGTTAGTGTGTGATAAGTGTTTTAAAAGTGTTTGTTCTATTACTTGCCTGCTACTGCTATACATAGATGGTGCAGTAATTCGAATCTTGTATTTTTACACTAGGCCCACCCTTGCCAGGGTTTTACCTTCCTTGATGATTGAGAAGCGGGCCTTTGTTCCACTTCATTTGGAATACTTACCTCTCGAAGCAGACGTCAACCCAGAGATCCCGTCCCAAATGGATTAGAAGGACGTTTAGCAACTTCGAAGATTTCATATTTATTCTGTACATTTCATTTGTAAGAAAAATCGTAGCTCAGTTTAGAGCATCACTTTGTTCATAAAATTCTTTCAACTTGCAAATGGAAATTAAATTGGCAGTGGCTGCGTACAGTGCAATCTTGTACGCTTTCCATTCAATACAAAGGAAGTGACAACATGTACCACCATCTACCAACAGATTCAGATTCCAAACTATCTCAAATTTCGAAACAAGCAACGTGGCAGATTCCCATCGTATAGTGGAAAAATGCGACGTTTTAAACAATTTTATCTTAGCTTCGAGCAGCTAATATGGGATAGAATGAATATTGTTAATGGCGCCGATCATCTGCAAATCAAGAAAAGCTACATTTCCTTCAAATTTACTAGATCTATATGTCGGTCAACAGTGGCGAACTTAAGGGGGTGGCTACACGGGCTATAGCCCTCCCCATTAGTCCTAAACTTATACCAGTAAGATAAATTGTAAAGATTTTTAATACTGCAGTAATTTTACAAATTTACATTTACAAACTTCGGTATAGGAAAGATTCCAGGACCATCACTTCCCTGGGGAAGGGGGGGGGGTTATTTGAAACAACTTATAACATATTAGCCAAACCACTTGATTAACCCCCCCCCCCCCTTCCCTTGGCGCCCCCGTTGACCAAGTTCTAGATCCGCCACTGGCCACTACGCGTACATAGATTCCCCTTCCCCCTCAAGCATTCTCTTCCCCTGTTAACTCGAGTCAGCTCTGATTGCTTCGCTATCTAAATTTTGACTCTATTGAAATTTATTTCATGTAATCAAGAATAGATGAAGGAGGTTCATCTGTTTCTGATGTAATTTTAGTGAAAATTATTCAGGGCCTCCAACAATGTTTTGAGCTCCAGATTAACATCCTTGATTTTTTAATTTTTTTGTCTAACAAGGGGACATTACGACCTCGGAATTTTAGATAATACAGACTTCGTCTAGTTGTAGTGTACCTTTAGGATGTTAATATACTTAAATATACTACTGTTTATAAAAATCGCAACATCCTGATGGAATGGTCTAATCCATATGCAATTTGCAATATTTGCATACAATGGGTCAGAGTATAAATGATTAGATTTTCAGAGTAATTGCTTGAAAGAACACCATGCCTCGACGACGACGAAGGGTACCATATCAACATCTGACAGACTTTGAAAGAGGACGCATAATTGGTCTGCGTGAAGCGGGATGGTCGTATCGTGACATTGCTGCTCGTGTAGGACGTAATGCAACGACAATTATGCGTGCATGGAGGCAGTGGAGCGAAGAGAACAAGGCAAACCGAAGACCAGGCTCAGGAAGACCCAGCACGACGACACCGCGAGATGACAGACACCTCTATCGCATGTGTGTAGCAGATCGTACAGCCACTTCCACAGTGTTAACACAACAGTGGGGTGCTACAGTAGGCAGGACAATGTCTGCTAGCACTGTACGACGCCGTTTGATTTCCAGAGGATTGATGGCACGAGTACCATTGTTGCGGATTCCTTTGACTCAAAACCACCGGCGCCTCAGGTTGCAATGGGCCCATCAACACCAACAGTGGCAAGCTGAATGACAGAGCATGATAGGACATTTCCCAGGCCCTTATTCTGAGCTTGTTTGACTCAATGCCACGACGTTTAGAGGCTGTAATTGCATCCCACGGTGGTTTCACCCGATACTAATGTGACAATAAAACGCATTGTATTGACCTGAAAATCTAATGGTTTCTTTTCTGACCCATGATATGCAAATGCTCCAAATTTAATGCAGATTGGGCTATTCCATCAGGGTGTTGCGATTTTTATAAACAGTAGTGTATTAAGGCGCACTATTCAGCCAATTTTGAAAAAAGACGATTCAAAGTTTCGAGCACCATACATAAAGGAAAGTTTTCCTCCTTGATTGTAAGTGATCGGATAGCTCACAGCTGCATGGTTGCTACTCACAAGTCAAAGTGTGAAGTGGCGGGTTCGAATTCCAGTTGTAACAATTTTTTTTACCCAAATAATTATTCAATATATTATATTTACAAATTTATTTGTGATAACCAACTTTTTCACAAAATTTTCCTTTTCTCAAAATTATTATATTTATTTTTATTTTATAAAACTGAACGTTTACGAGAGTTATCTTCTCTCATCACCAGATATAGATATTTAATAAGTTTCTTTGAATTAATCATTGTTAAATGTTTATAAGCAAATCTTTTATATAGCAAGAACAAAGAACCGCACCCTAAAATTCATCTGTTGGAAATCCAAACACGGCCAGTGAATATTAAGTGAATTTTGTAATAACTTATTTTATTTTTATTTTTACTATAATAATTTATTTGGAATTTATATTTGGAAGTATCAAACTAAATAAAAAATTATAAAAAAAATAAATTTTATGATATTTTACATTTTATTTGAAGAAATCCTAACATTCTTAAATGACTTGTAAAAAAACTATTATTCAATAAATGAAAATTTGTAATAAAAATAAGAATTTTTATAATAATAATGAATCTATTACCTTTTGACTACATGAATAGTTATAATAATTATAAATCCATTATTTAGAATTAAAAAATAAAAAAATCAAGGATGTTATCTGCAGCTCAAAACATTGATAGGGGCCCTGAATAATTTTCATTAAAATTAAATCAGAAACAGAAGAACCTCCTTCATCTATTACATGAAATAAATTGCAATAGAGTCAAAATGAAGACAGCGAAGTGATTAGAGCTAACTTCAGTAACAGGAGAAGAGAATGCTTGAGGGGGGAGGGATATCTACGTGTTGTGACCGATATACAGATCTAGTAAATGTGAATGAAATGTAGCTGTTTCTTGACTTGCAGATGATTGGCGCCATTAACAATATTCATTCTATCCTATATTAGCTACTCGAAGCTAAGATAAAATTGTTTAAATCGTTCCATTTCTCCACTATGCAATGGGAATCCGCCATGTTGATTGTTACAATATTTGAGTTAGTTTGGCATCTGTTTTTGTTGGTAGATGGCGTACATCTTGCCACTTCCTTTGTATTGAATGGATGGCATACAAGGTTGCATTGTATGTAGCCACTGCGAATTAAATTACTTTAAAATTAAAAATTTGCCCATCTCCTCTTATTGGCAGCGGTCGTTATCCAGAGACATTCAACTGCTGATGTGTGAAGATTCGAAGAACAACTTCCAGAGGGTGAGGCACTAAGTGAAATGAAAAAAGGACAATTGGGAAGTTTCGTCAGCAATTGCCTTACAGGGAACATTGGTGAGCAGTGCGGACAGAGTCCAGCAAGAGCAAGGGCACCAGGAGTTACAGTTCTGACAGTATATGAGTCTACTTAACAAGCAAAGCATCAGAGGCTCTGGAGATTGGATAGAATCCGAAAAAGAGAAGTTCATCAGTGGATGTAAGACAATAATATTAGAAAATTTTGGGGGCCTATTGAAGCTCCGAAAATTATAGAGGACGAAAGAATTCTCATCATTAGGGTAGTGTATAAACAACCTGCTTGGGCAGCTAGGTGTAAGAAAAGCTGCGAGACCAAAATTGTCCATAAAGCCGTTAATATGGCATACATGCAATGACCGATAGAGCCTCATATAGAAACTTTCAAAAACTTAATGAAAGTTAATAATAATAATGATCATATTAATGATAATATTAATATAAGAGACCCAGACTTAATATATGAGTATTTTATATACACCCTGCCATTTCATACTAAAACTGCATTTAGCAAACTATGATTAGGTGGGGGCGGAGGACTTATTTAAGGAATCTGTTAGATAAATAAATAGTCCCACAGATATGGATTATGATGTGGGGAACTTTGAGGACAAATTTAAAGAAACTTTCTCTGATGATGAATTAAAGAAAATTACGCTGATAGTTAGCATCAACAAAGGTATTTCTTTAGACCAAGATGATAGATTTGGGGAAGATGAAGATAGAAAATATCAGGCTAGTAAGAAAAAGCGTAAAAAGCCGTTGTTTCTAAGAATAAGATAGTAAAATGGAAGGTTACTCAAGAGAGACCAGAAATCCAATGCACTATGATGTCAAAGGATAAAGTTGAAGTTGTCAGAGAAGTGGTTAAAAATAAAGTGAAAGACACCCAGAGGAATTCAAAAGTAATGAACTTGGGGCGAAACAAGAGGAAGAAAATAGGGCGGAATTAATAAAGCAATATATAAGAATAATCAGAGAAACAAAAGACGAAAAATGGCCTCTACATTCGATAACACTAACATTGTCGTATAATAGTGAAATGATGGACGAGCTAAATTTTATATTTTAGCTGGAGTAGTCAATAAAATTCCGAAGAATTGTGGGGTCATATTAATGAAAGGAAAAACGGAGTTCAAGGAATATTGCTTTTCAGATCCCGTAAAAAGTGAAATCCAGAAAATTAACCTGTACTTTAATACCCTAAAAATTGATAGTAGGAGTTTTGTGAATAATAATCTAAATGGAATGCTTTGGTTCTGTAACCCTGAGACATTAAATATAAGAGTAGATGATAAAATTACAAATGCTTTGAAGAGGGCTCAAGAAATTGAGATAGAAGAATTTCTTCAAGGGGCAATATTTGAAAATTGTGTCAGATCAGGAGGACATGGTACTGAGAAAATCTTCGTGGAATTAAGTCACTTTACCAAATTTGAAATTCCCATTCCCGTCATATCAAGAATTCGCACAAGGGCTGAGCAGTATCGCTAAATCATGCGGAAAATTCCGGATTATCCAGGCTATCATAGAAGATTTAATGGAGCAAAGGCAGCAACAAAATAAGAGAAATATCTCCGTAAACATAACCGACATGGTAGATACTTCGGAGCGAGAAAGGGAAGAAAAGTTTTCAGGCAGGATAGAGATAGAAGACGAAAGAGGGAAAACAGAAATCAGTTGGACTATAGAAAACTAACTGAATAACTAACTGATAAACATGGTTGGTTGGCTTGGTTTATTAGAAATTTTGGCGTCAACTACTAAGGTTATTTTGCGCCTTTCACACATGTTATATCTGTACGCAGCCCGGGACAAACACAAGCATTCATGCCCATGGCGGAATTCGAACCCACGACCAGGCGGACTCGAGAACTAGAAAACCTACGCCCTAGCCCTCTCGGCCACCTGGCCAACTGATAAACAGGGAATAGAATATTAGAATCGACGGGTTAATTGATATTAATAAGGAACAAAAAAATAAAATGGTTTTAATGTCAAAGGGAATTAACCTGTTGCATGTGAAATTGGAAAAATTAGAAAATATGTTTGAGGTCAGGCATAACAGAAAAAAGAAATGGGAACTGAGTCACAAAAAAACGAGTAGAAATAAAAGAAATCGGTGACAATTTGATAAGCAAAAAAGAAGGGAAAGCACTAAAAAATATTTTCACCAAAATGAGGAGAAAGTTAAAAGAAAAGAAGACGTTAGAAGAGGAAATTTGATTAGTGAAAGAAGCATATTTTTGGTTAATAATCAAGCTCGAGATAAAAATATATTCTACAATAGAAATCACGCAAGCAGCCACCAAGTAGGAATAGATAAGCAAGAAAGGTGGGTTGCAAAGCAAGCAAGGCTAACAATAATCTTCGGAAGAAGGACAGGAGAGAAACAGATCAACAGAGGTCAGCCTTCGAAGAAAACAGATCTTCAGGCAGCAGTTAAAGCTTCTAACAAGAAAGAAAAGAAAAGACAACGGAAACGAAATAAAACTGTAATACAGGTGAAAGAAGTCGATGGGAAGAATGTTATGCAAATGAAGAAGAAAGCACTTCGTCGCGTTTTTGAGGCAGGACAGGTAGCATGTTATCGGGTGAGTTCGATATCTGCCGGTAAGAAACGAGGTTGCCTGCAGCGAACGAAGAAGCCACGAAGATGGAATAAGGTGGCTTCTTCCATGTTAAGACAGTAGAATCATCGGGAATCAAAGAAGGAATAAGCCGGCACTCTCATTGGCCTTGCATATTCTCGTAGCTGATAAGCTCATTAACGGGAAATATAAGTGAGCCAATGAGCGCAATGCTTCAGAGAGAAAGTGTCCAGCCTCGGAACACATTTGGAATGAGAGAAAGCACACAGTGACTGACGACGATACTCAGTAGAAGATCGCCTCAGATGCCAGCCAATCTGGATCGAAGCCACGAATCCCTCGACGAAAGAAATTGAAGAAGAAGAGTTCGACTCAAGGCAAGTACAATTTCTTGAAATACCCGCAGGACCCGACTTCCCCAGCATTATTCGGCATGATGAGGAGCGATTCTGAGAAAGACCCCATCAGTCATGGCGAAGGTCGTACCGCACGAAATTAACCATTTCTAGAAGTCGGACAGAGAAATATGAGACGGAGTGGTGACAGCATTATTGTGAGAAATGCTTAATGTCTCACAGCACGCTCCCTCAGGCTCCATTCCTCAGATTGCACTAAGAACTCTGTTACTCAGGCTAGCAAAGTGAACTTTGTTACAAATTCTGATATTGATATTGCTTATCCTATTTCTCAGCTGCAGGTACCCATCAGACATCCTCGTCCACGCTACTACTGGAACCGACAACACGTTTTGCCGCACGCCTCTGCCACAGGTACTACACTAGAGACTACAGAGAACCCCGTATTCAGCCTACAGGACCTAGATTCAAATCGGACGTCCCGAGTCCAACACTTTGTGATCTCAAACCTTCGACAACACCTTTGCAGCTTTCAGCAGAGACGCTCACAATTTCCCGGGAGGGAAAGCATTGCAAGCAACGGCCCCGCATTTGAGATGTCATTACACGCACCGTGCTTGGCTGCTCCAGCACCTATGTATGGTAGCGTGATTGATGATTAGAAGTTAGTGTGTGATAAGTTTCTTAAAAGTGTTTCTTCTATTACTTGCCTGCTCTGCTATCTACAATTTTATACATAGATTGTGCAGTAATTTGAATCTTGTATTTTTACACTAGGCCCACCCTCGCCGGGGTTTTACCTTTAAAGGTTGCCACCTTTCTTGATGATTGATCAGCGGCCCTTTGTTCCACTTCATTTGGAATACTTACCTCTCAAAGCAGATCGGCCTCGGTGGCTCAGTGGTTGCGTGATCGCCTCTGATGCCCGAGGACGTGGGTTCGACTCCCGGCCGAGGACGACGAGGATTTTTTTCAGGGGGAAAATCCTGTGATCACGCATTCCCGTGTAGTCGTTTGCCGGCTGCACGTTAAAGAACCCTTGCGAGGCAAAATTTGCGGCCCGTATAACGCTGTCCTGAAATGACCATGGCAGTTGAAAAGGACGTTAATACCAAACAAACGAAACCAAACCGAAGCAGATATCAAGACAGCCACCTCCTCCCATGTGGATTAGAAGGACGTTTAGCAACTTTGAAGATTTCATATTTATTCTGTACATTTCATTTGTAAGAAAACTCATAGCTCAGTCAGAGCAATCACTTTGTTTATAAAATTCTTTCAGCTTGCAAATGGAAATTAAATTACTTTACAAGTAAAAATTTGCCCATCTCCTCTCTCCATCTCTGACAAGGCTAATTACCTCTGGGTTATTGATCAGATTAATTAAAAAGCACGTGACATTATATAAATGGTATATGTTAAAATTAATGATGTATATTCAATGTAATTTATATCAATTTTTAATATTTATAATTATGACAGCCTGGATATGGTCAAAATATAAAAGATATTAAGGCCTATTTATCCAGAAACTGTCCCCAACAGGCAGTAAGCCCAAAAAAGGGTTAATTATTGAAGCTAAAAATATCTCTATTTAGCTGTTTGTTATCATTATTAAAAATAGAAGTGAATTTAAAAGCAGGGTCAATAATAGCGATCTCAGTTCCGTAAGAATCAGTCACAAGAGAGAGGGCAGCTCGTCTCAAACTTCTTGAAGATCGTAATCCAATGAGCAAAAGAAGATCCGGAGCATTAATATCACCTTTAAAAAGTTTCTTTAAACACTGAAGATGGTTTTGTTCAATCTTGTCAATTAGGGAAACGCTAATTCCATCCAAATTAATAATTTCAGACTGATGAGAAAAGCGCTTTAAGCGATGTGAATTTATTACAAATTTTACAAAATCTATTATGAAGAGTGAGAATTTTTTTGAAAAGATAATTGTTACCTGTATACCAAATAGGTAAGCAATAAAAGAGTTTTGATAACACCAAAGTTTGGTATAATTTCCAAAAACAATACTGCAGGAAAAGAAATTTGAAAGTCTACGTATTCGGCGTGAAAGTTCAAGTATGAGATGTTGAAAATGGAAATTAAATTAACCATTTTTTTCATAAAAAATACCCAAATCTTTTATATGATCTTTCTTTTGGATGACCTGGTCATGCCTGTATATAATGTTTCGAATCTATTTGCTTTGTTAGTATAGATAAATTCAAACGGAATCCATTATTTTCTAACCAATTAATAAAATTGTTGATAGAGCTTTGCAATAATAGTTTATCATGAATACAAGTAATCACAGAATAAATTTCAATATCATCTGCATATTGCAAAATTTGAACATTAGAATTTTTAACAATTAAATTAACGTCGATAACAAACAAATTAAAAAGTATAGGCCAAAGAGGTGATCCTTACTGGACACCAGAAGATATTTGACCAGTAATTTTAGAATTATAACATTTACCATATAAGCAAAAAGTACTACCAGCTAGCATTGAAGAGAGCCAAGAACATAAATAATCAGGTATACCTAAAGAGGAAAGCTTTAAGCGAGTATTAGTATAGACTTTGTCTAAACAATCAATTCTATATTTAACCACCGAGTTATAATTGTGAAAATTATGTCGTGTAAGAAACGTCTGGGTGGTTAACCAGCCTTGTTTATGATAGTATGAATGGGTGTTATAATTCTCAGAAAAATTAAAATCGCCAAAAATATAAATTTTACCATCTAAATTATCGAGGTAATTATCAAATTCAGTAAAAAAAAATATCGTAGTCAATAGTACTTATGTCTGGTGAAATATATATATTGAATACAAATATTGGGATGGGGAATGTGTAAGTTCAAAGTATAAATTGGAAAATAATTTGACTCCCACGATATCTATATTCTGATGTACATAATTAAAATTAATGGAAGAAGAGTTGAGGTAACAAGGGTGAGCTATTAAAACTCTGCCCCAAGACGATTACCCAAACGATCCTTCCGATATGTTTTCATAACACCAGGGAAGAGAGTAGAATCCAAAATCGAATCATCCAACCAAGTTTCGGTAAGACAAATGAATTTGTCTTTAAGACCAACAAAATTATTGTTAATATGACTGATCTTAGACTTAATACCTCTTACATTTTGATAATAAAATATAAATTTATACTTCATAATTATACGAGGGTTGGGGCATAAGTCATGGCAACAATTTTTTTTCTCAGAGCTAAGGGATGGTATCATAAAATGTCATATGTCTCAAGGAAGCTGTGACTGGCAGTATGTTTCCACAACATTTGATGGCTCCGTGAGTTCCTGATGTTGCGCAGAGAGCAATTTTAAATCAGTTCTCAGTCAACCGCCGTGCAAGGTGGATGTAACCCGAGTTGAACAACGCTCGTATATCAAAGCAGCCGTTCTCTATTTTGATTTCTGTTACTTATTCTGGAAAATGAAATCTGTAATCATGTTCCAGAATAAATTTTCCAGAAGCATGAAACGTATGAAACATTACAGGCTTCATGATTCCAGAACATGAAACCTGTAATGTTGTCAACTACCTTAATAAACATGAAAAGCAAAGTGTTGGCGTGTTGTTAAATGCCCGTACATTTCGTCCATTCCTTGTCCTTTCATCTGTATATTTCACATTTTTCACCCATGCTTGAATTCTCATAAAAGAAAATAGTTGCCATGAACTATGCCCCAACCCTCGTAAATTATTAGGAGAAACATCCTCCTTGTTTCCCAAAATTTGTGAATCGTAGAGTTTACCAAAAATTTTTTTAACCATAACTCTTACTGGCCAGGAAGAAGGTGATAATATTTTATCAGCATAATCTTTATCAATTTCAATGTAAAAAGAATAATAGCAATCAAATTTTATTTTAAGCTTAAAACAGGTTAAAGGTGATGAAAATTGAAAGTTTTGTTTTCAATCAGGGCTGTCCAAGATTTCTGCCCCCCTATTACACATTACGTTGATCAGTTCCTTAAAGTCGAGTTGCTAATTATCAATTCGACATTGCAAAAAAAAACAAAAAACAACGAGGCTGTTTACCATTTTATTTCCTTCGTTTTAATGTGACAATTTTCTCGATGTCAGGTAGAATTGTATTTTTTTCCCGATAGGACACGATTGCATATTAAGCATTTCGAATCCGTTCTGTGAACAATGAATAAAAATCATTTTCTCCCACTCTGGTTTAAATACTGGTTCAGTGAATTTATGCTTTTTCGGAATGTGCGCCATGTTATGCGAAACAAAAACAAGCAAGTATCAGCACAGATATATAGTAAATAGATCGCCAGAGCTTGAGCTTTAGCATTGTCGCTAGTCAAGCCACTTGCCGCCATCTTACCTCACTACACTTTTCAAGCCATATCACAAACATACTTGAACATAAAGATTCAATACGAAGTAAAGGCATTAAATAATGGAAAAATTGTTCATAGATCAGTTTATAATAGATTGACCATCTTTAAAAATTTATAGTTATTTTTACACCACTTCTACTTAAACGTCATTATTTGTGAATATTTATTTTATTTACACTCACATGCCGAAAGTCATGGGTCTTTTGTATGGGTCAAAAGTTACTGGTGTTTTTGTTAGCCTGTTGCTTGCATTATTAAAAAAAAGTCTCTTTTTAAAGTCTTTTTAAATGTATTTTTTAAATATTACTTGAAACGATTCAGGTTAAATATTCATAGTCTAAAAAATATAGACTGCTTTTCTGTGAGAAAGAAAACAAGATTATCAATAATCCTGTAGGTGGAAAAAAAACCAAAAACGAATAACTGATGGGTATAAGAAATACATAATTAATTTAATTGTAAATTAAATAACATGATATTAAACAAAAATTACAAATTGATCTCTAAATCCAATTGCAGAATAGCCCCATCTAAACATAATTTCTAGCATCTATATATTTAAAATAGTTGGAAAATTTTTTTCATAAAATCTTAAGAACGCGTACAGCATAATCTTTGTAGTGAAGCAATATGGCGCGCTTGGCTTCATCGAAGAGGCGGGTTCTAGCGATCTATTTACTATATATCTGTGAGTATCAGTAACAAAAGAAATAATGCCTCATTTAATGCAATCGCGCCCTAAAGTCTGGCAACACTGCATAGGAAAAATTATACCCGCTCCCTTTCTGAGTTTTGGGTTATCTCCTCGGCTTTGCTCGTGAGCATTTTATGTTGCACGCGGGCGACGTGCACGATGTGGATGGCCCTGTTTTACATGCTCAATTATCTTTTCAGTTGTCATGTTATCACTTAATCTAGTTACAAAGATGTTATATTTGCCTTCAGTTTTGTGATTGTTAGTAGCAATTTTTACTTTCAAATTATTAAAATTACCTGTGCCATGAGATATGGCTGCGTCGATTTTATGTACAACAGGGGGACGAAGAATATGACAATATTCATTTGACTTAATATCTTGTTTACCCAATGAATTATTAAATGAATCTTTTTCAAAATTGCGTTTCAAAACTGTAGCAAAGGAATTTTTATTATTATCAGAAATAAATTGTGAAATTTTAGTAGTCGAATGATTATTATTCAATAAAGAAATAGCCTGTCGCGTTTCTTTTAATTTTTAATATATTAAATAATTCTTGTGTAGATTTTATTAATTTTGACAATTTGTCAATCATATTACGAAATTTAAAAACATTATCAAAATCTTTAAAAGATTCCGCATTATTAAAAGAATTCTTAGTGCATTCATTCATTTTTAGAATCATTAATAAAATTTGATAAAGATCCAGAAGCAATACTCAAATTAGAGCTTGTCATTTCTTTTGAAAGGGAAGCCAAGTTAGTATGCTCGTTTACAACACAGTTCCCACATTTCCCTATAGATATAGTATTAAGATCTAAGTTATTGATTAAACTTGATTTTAAAATACAATCTAAATAATATGTAGTCTTACAAGTTCCTGTACATTATACACGTTTTGTTCTTCCATAAATAGATTTTCCACAATTACTGCAGGAACCACTAGCTCCCTGCCCACCCTTCTTACCAGATTTCTTTGGCCCCGTCATAGCAGAGCAGAGAGACACCTCTGCTCGCCAAGAGAGCTGCGGCAATAATTTAACGAAATAATAAATAAATAAAAGTAATGATAGTATTTATGAAATTTTGAGGCGAAATTTCTTTAGTCATAGTCATTCGTTTTGGTTCATTTCGCAAAATAAATTTATTTGGAATAGCCATCTTCTTAAGTAAACTTAATCCAACAAGTGAATCCGTGAAATATTCTGAGTTAAAATTCAGTGATTAAACAGTCGTCTTTATTATTGTATAAATCAGTACATACAATGCTTTCCCGTGTGTGAATTTTATTGCCATGCCTCGTTTTTAATCTGCCAAGGACGCTGCCATTTTTCAAGTCTCGTTAGGCCCCGTTCAGTTAGGACGCTGCGAGTCCTGCGACGAAATTTCTATAGGACTCGAACAATGGATAACGGAGTTAATCCTTCTTTAAATTCTTAGAATTCGATCACCTTTTTCCCATTATTTCCTTGTTTAGACCAAGGGGTGAAGAAGGTAATATTTCCAAAAATTCCAAAAAATTATAAAAACAATTTTCAATACATATTCTCCCGATATCAATTTTATTTCAAGAACGGGTTTCACAGTTTTTAAAATGACCAAAAATTTATTAAGTTAACATTTATTTATTTATTTTCTCTGAGATTGTAAAATGACATGATTGATAAACAAGGAAGTAATGGTAAAAGGGTGATCGAATTCTAAAGAAGGATTAACTCCGTTATCCATTGTTCAAGTCCTATAGAAATTTCGTCGCAGGACTCGCAGCGTCCTAACTGAACGAGGCCATAATGTGAAAAAGGATCATTACGAGCAATTCTTCGTTCCAATTGTGCAATAGTCCTTAGGGTAATGTTCTGGCAAGTTTGGACTCTTTTCTATCTTGTGTTGCAAATTGTGGCCCAGGCGGGCATGGCATATAGCTGGATGACACGAACAATCACTTTGTACAACAGTAATTTGTTATCAATATTGAGGGCACTGTTACGACCCAACAGAGCAATTAAGCAAAACCACTTGCATATTCCATTCCAAGAATTTACCATGTAACTTCAAGAGTCAAGATTTCTCTTTTTTGTTCTTAGTGACAAATATCGCCTTGCGTTTGTCGACATTCATTTTTAATCTCCATGACATTTCAGATTCTTTGAAGCTTGTTGCACAAAAACCGACTTTTCTCCGTTTTGAAACTTTGTCCGTTTTTCAAAACTTTTTTGGAAGTTTTGAAAAAAAAACGTAGCTTTTTCCGAACCGTTTTACATTATCCGTTTTTTTTACAAGTCGACGACGCGAACTCTTATGTGATTGGTGGATTCGAGCATAACGTATACGGGGCTGACTGTGAGACTTGAGTTAAATCAACAAGTTTATGCTGCTTGCCTTTCGAATTTTCCATTTTTTTTTTTGCAACGACAACGTGAAACTTTTGAGCTTATTCGTAATGGCGGCTTTGATCTGACTTCTGGCTTTGACGACGCCCACAGAGCTCACCTGATTGGTGCGTCTTTTGGAAAAACGGAGATAATTCCAACTCGGTTGGAAATCCAAAAGTCGGAAGAAAGTCGGTGAAAAGTCGGACAAAGTTCCAAAACGCAAAAAAGACGGCAAATATAAAACGGTGTCGATTTCTGAAAAACGTGAAAAGTCGGAGAAAGTTCTAAAACACCCAAAAAACGGAGAAAAGTCGGTTTTTGTGCAACAGGCTTAAGGGATTTCTGCAGACGTGATATAACAACACTCGGCTGGCATGCCCATGTCAGTATAGCAGCATCATCTGAATAAAAATATAACTTGCAGTAAGAAGTTTCCTGAAAGTCACGTATATTCTAATTGAACAAAACTGGCCCCAACACTGATCCATGTGGGACAACGCCCTTCATCTCACAGGTATCAGATAATTTATCTCCAATTCTGGGCTGAAAATACCTGTTGGACAGAAACGAGTGAAGTAGATTACTTTAATCACGTGGGAGTACATCAACTATCATTTTATAAATAAGGCTTTCGCGCCAGACATAATCGAAGCTTTATGAACATGTAAGAAGATGACGCCGCAATAGATAGAAAGATTAAGGGGAGTTTGACATCCGCTACAAATTCCCAAACCTGGAGCTGACAAGAATATTTCGGATAAGATTATAAGCTTCGCAGAAATCAAGGAATCTCGTGAGATTTGTTCTCTCCAAGACTTTAAAATAGAAGAAAGCAAGCTGATGGGCCTGTAGCTTACCTGGTTTTCAAGATTTTGACCTGGCTTATGGATACTTGGATACCTAACATAACTTTTCCAAGTATCCGGAAAGTAAATTATCAAAGGAAACCCCACCCTGGAGTGTGCAGACTTGGTATTATTAGACTATAGTGTTTATTCAACCTAATGTACTGCTTTTGTTTATGGAAGACTGAATTCTGAAAAGTATCAGAAGCTTGTTATTAAATGTATATGCAATGCCATTAAGACTAATTGTGTGGTGAAAATTGAATTTTCATAGCTTCAAGTCTAAAAATCATAAGAAAATAAATTTCATGTAAGTTGAGTTTTTCCTGTAAGTTGTTTCATAAGAAAGTTATACACACAAAAGGGGTTTAATTAACTACTAAATGTTGTTTTTACGTGTTTGTTACACAGTGTCTATTAAAATAGGAGGCAGCAATTTTATTATTACTTTTTTTTGCTTTTTTCCCATGAACACATTCGGGCAATGCAACAAAAACTTTTGATATTTTAATTATTTATTATGAGTGTAAATTCATAAAAATGTGTATTTGTCATGCCCTGTCATCGTTTATTTAATTTTGCTGAGGTGTCCACTAAATTAAGAGACGCACTGACTTGTATATAGAAGCTGTATATCATATGGAAATTATTAAATTAATTTTTTCTGGGGCCACCTTTTGCTTTAACGCCTGCAGCTCTCCTTCGTGGCATGATTTTTAGTAATTCTGGAAAATTGCTTGCGGAATGCTTTTTCACTTCTCCTGTAAAGCAAACCCCAAAGAAAGCAGTGTAGAAGGTCTACTATCTAAGCTTCTAATTTTACACTCAAATTCGCCCCAAAGGCTTTCTATCGGGTTGAAGTCCGGGTTTTGGGTTGGCCAGTCCAAAATTTTGACATCACTCCGGAGAAACCATTCTGTTACAACCCTTGCAGTGTGGCAAGGTGCGTTTTCCTGCTGAAAATGACACAGACTTCTACCAAAGAATTGTAACGGAATAGAGAGTATAGTTATTGTTCAGAATGTCGAGGTAGTTCGTAGACTTTATGTGTACTCTCAATACGTACAGTGAGCCAAGTCCAAACCACGAAAAATGCTCCAAGAAACCTCGAAGTTTTTCTCATTAACAAAAGAAAGAAATGGAAAGGATAATGAGAGTGGATATAAAGTTTTGGATGCCTCTACGTATGTTTCTCGATCTTCTTCCCAAAGTTTCTGGTTAATCTAGGCCATTGCTTGTTAAGTGGAACTTGAATAATTCGGATTCCACATTTGATGGGCCCAAATCAAGATTTATTTTTTCTTATTGAATGGAATATTCTTGACTTACTGCGAAGCGTGAGGCTGAGAAATTTTAAGATCTCCTATTTCAAACTGACGATGACTGCAGGACAAACTTGAAGTTTGGATGGGCTTCATCATTATTGCGTGAAGTTGCTGTCTTTCGAAGATTTCAAAGTAGGCCCGATTCAAGTCTGCCGTTTTAGAGAGAGACTCTTGATGCCGCTCATCACCTGTCATTTTAGACGGTTTCAGCTTTCTACTGAACAGTTGCGAATAAGCGAATACTTTTGGATGAACTTTGAACTTGCATTGTACACGAGCCCCCTCCCCAGCCTGTTTCCTGATTTTTCATAGTGAAAATTTTGATATGACTTTTGTGACACAGTAAATTTCATTAATTAGATATATAAATGCGATCGTTTATTCTTAGTAAACTCTTCACAATGGACACACATCCCCATGCGGGTATAAGGTTCACTGCTTCCAATTGATATTTGACGGGAACTAATATATTCAGTATCCAATAATACATCACAACTAGACAATTAACATGATCAAATAAATACATAATCCTCAAGTAAAGCAATCCAGATATAGACGGGTTCAATTCAATTTAGCAGTATACTAGCAACATCGATAAGTATAAACTTATGCTAATTTATCTTAGTTGAAATATTATTTACGATGCCAATAAATGTAAGTGTAGCTTTTAATTATATCACTACAAGCATAAATGAACATTCTCTATTGATTTTCAATTAGAGAGAATTTAGCTGCAATAAACACAGTACAGAGAACAACATCCTCACAGAATAGGCCTTAAACTTCTGACAATAATATAAGGCGACAAACATTTAAATAAAATATTGTTGTGTTTAAGAAAGCTTAAGCGTATTCTGATACCATGCTAAGAAAGCTTGCGAGCTTAGAAATAATGTTGCAAATGATTACCAATTGTCGTAATCATCTGGGCAAAGAATTAATCAGGTAAAAATCCTCCTAATTTTGTGGTGTGATAACCAATACTTTCTATTGGGAAAATGCCAGATAAAAAATAATTGTCTTTCAACGTAGAAGCTTCTTCAAAAAGAGTTAAACACAGCATTGAATTCATTTTATTAATGTAAGTCAAATTATCATAAAACTGTGTCGAAATGGAGGAAGGAACGGAGCTATACGAGGTCTGTTCAAAAAGTAACCGAACTTTATTAACTACGGCAATACTGCAATTGTCATATCCTTCTGTCTAATGGACTATTAACAAGTTTTACATGTTGTTTAGTTTCCTAGTTATTGCCATTTGAATGCAACGTGTTTCAGTGGTCGTGACGATTTTTGCAACGTCCGATTTACGAGAACAACGATGCAACTGGAGAAAATATTCACGGAAACGTGAGTTGGGTTTACGGATACAACTTTGAGACCGAAGTTCAGTGGTCACAGTGGGTTGGCAAAGGATCTCCATGCTCAAATAAAAAAAAAAAGGCAGATTCGGTTCTCTGCCAAGGTGATGCTCACAGTTTTTTTTTCGATTTCAACGAAGTTGTGCATTTTGAATGTTTGCCTCAAGACCAAACAGTCAACCGTCTGTCCTAAGAGGACATTTGGAAAAGGTTGCGCGAAAAAAAATTCGCAAAAAGAGACCACTGTTGTGGCAAAACGACTCTGAGTTGCGCTTCATGGTTGCGCCTGCCCACTCAGCCTTGTTATTTCGCCAGTGTTGTGCCAAAATCAGATGACTGTCTTCCCCCAGCTTCCCTACTCCCCAGACCTAGTTCCCTGCGATGTTTTTCGATTTTCAAATTGCATCGTTGTTCTCGTAAATCGGACATTGCAAAAATCGTCAAGACACTAAAAAACGTTACATTCAAACGGCAATAACTAGGAAACTAAACAACATGTAAAAACTTGTAACTAGTCCATTAGACAGAAGGATATGACAATTGCAGTATTGCCAACCGCTTGTCGCTACGACGATCCTTTGCCGCGTAATTAAAAAAGTTCGGTTATTTTTTGAACAGACCTCGTAAACATGGAAATTTCGGACTGCAAAATCTTTATATAATGGAGAGTCATATTTTAGCACAGAGACACAAACTACACTTTCCTCTTCTTTAGAAATAATAAATTGAGAACTATTAATATTCCTCGTGCTTGCCTCACCAATTCCACACATTTTGCAGTTAAGTTTGATGAACTTTTAAAATACAGGCCAAAATCATTTCCAGAAGCCTCATTTAAAATAGTACATAATGGTTTACTAATCTTGGCGAAGTTTCCTCCATTTCACTCTCCATCACGTAACCAGGAAGCTTTATCGGCGAATTAATTAACCGACTCGAACTATCCTTCAGTTATCTCTTCCTTGCTCTCTTCCTAGCTCTCTTCTCTTCTTTGCTCTCTAAGCAACCATTGTTCCCTCGCTCATCTGAATTGCTCCGCCTACAATTCCAACTCTATTTCTCTCTCCTGGCGAGCTCTCCGTTTTTTCTTCTCCACGATCTCATTAGCCGACGAGGGTGATCTCGGGTATTCCAGAAGATTCTCGAAGCAAATCTTCGAGCCCGCGATTTCACGTTTCAGATTACGTCGACTCTCGCTTTCGCTCTCGAAACACGTGACATCCTCGCCAGCCCTATATGAAACGAAGATTGCAAACCCCAATGGTTAAAACTGTGATAGGGATGGGACATTGTTTTTGTGGGATCTGGCTTTCTATCAACATTTTTAATAACGGCAATAGAACAACTTATAATAATGTGCTTATTGGAAAGCTCCTTGTATATTACATTACAGTACCCACTAACCATAATACTTTTATTGAAACCGCCCTCTGGACTCGTCTTTCCGTCTAAAAAACACAGTCTGTCTATAATAATTTCCACTATTTAGCTTTCCTTAACGATGATCCCTCTTATATTGCGGGCGATATGGCCAAACATTGGGTAAATCCAGCTCTTGTCTAGGTCTTTTACCCTCGTGTATCCCAGACTGCAAATCATTTAGTAAATTGCAAAAATTGCTATTCCGCCTGAAATTATTATTCATTGACCTGTTACTTCTATTACTTCGATAACTGGAGCCCCAATTTGATCCACTGATCGTACCAGAATATTTTGGAACTCTATTAACCTTCCTAGGCTTTTTATTTGATATTATATGCCGGATAAGAATGAAATAACCTCTCGAACTATGTCTTGCATTGTCCTTATGAGACATACACTTTTCAAGATTAATTTTGGTTTACTATCCAATCTGGAAATTAAATTTTTAATGTCACTTAAGACCTGATTAATTTGATCAAGATTCCTAATTGTCACCTGCTTAAAGCAATCAGAAGAGAAAGCGATGGAAATAGCAAAAGAAGCATTAGAAGGAAAAAATTAAACGGTGCTTGTCTTCCTGATTTATTTCCGTGAATGATTACTCCTATTTTATCCGCAAAATTTTGACCAATAAAGTTCCCTTTGGCCCCAGTTTCTAGCAGGAACTTTGCTTCCCAACTTCCTATTTTTCCTTTACACCTTTCATGAATTCTTTTCATTCACCTTTCTAACAAAGTTAGCCTGCGGATTTCGAATTCTTCCTTTATTTGCAATGGCTTTTTTCGCTGTGTTCCTAAGTGTCACAAGATTTGGGAGGCGTTAATTTAAAAACCTGCCAAATTCCAGTTCGTGTGAGAGGGGGCAGGCACGGAAAAGAGAGAGAGCGAAAGCAGACGACGGAAGAGAAGCGAGGTCCAAATGGTGGAGCGCTTAGTAATAGGAAAGAAAGACAGAAAACATGTAGAGAGATTGGCGAGATGACTGTTGTTAGAGGAGAGACGAGGAGAGAGCCAATAGAAAAGAGGGAGAATGTGAAGAGGAGACTGGGAAAGGTAGAAAGAGAGAGAAGGAGAGAGCGATTGAGGTGTTCGATGAAGAAGGACGAAAATCGAAAGTGCAAGTATTCGGACTGTCTTCCCGGGACCTCGGAGTCAAGGGGTGCTTCTAGGCGGGCACGCGTGCAGCAAGTAAGGCATTTCGTTAATTATCTAGAACGTAAAGCCATGAGTCGACCTCGCTGCCATGTGTTTCGCGGGAACCAAGAAGAGTTCACCTCCCAAGGGCCACAAGGGGAAGGGCAGCCTAGAACACGACTGATATTGCACGATAAAATCTTATCGTACATAAAGGGTGACGCACCACCTGTACGAGGCATAATTGATGGAAGCTCAAGTTGGCTGGGCAATAATACGACATTAGGATCGACTGACAAATGTCCGACGTTCTCAGCTACAACGAAGTCCGGAAGCAAGGTTATTTCGGAGACGAACTTTGAGACATCGGGGAGCAGGCAGAAGACCGATAATTCGTTGTTAGGCCTAGAAATAGAAGCTCCTACGCTCTCCTTGGTTGCAGAGCTGAACTTGCAGGAAGAGCTATCTAAGTGCCCCGCTCGGTCAAAATTGGAAGAGGACTTATCGTTGCTGATGAACGAGGAAGTCTTGCCGAGGCGTTGCGGTTATCGTTAGACGGACGAGGTGTCGGAGATGGGACGAAGGCCGTTGACGGCGTAGCGAGCGGAGTACGAGAATTTTCGAGCAGAGACGATCTGTCTTTGTTTCCTGCGTACGAGCAGGAAAATTTTCTGGCGGAAAGAGATAGCAGCGTATGCGCGCATATCACCGGTGAAATTTGCGTAGCACGTTGCAAAGCTCTCAATTTTTCTTTTGATATGCATCATACTGCGTCGCTTATCAGGGACGACAGCTTCAATATTCGGGTTCCCGTAATCCTCCCGCCAAAAGGATTACACGACGGGGTCGCCGTTGTACAGTGGAGAGTTTTGGATGACCGCAGAAGTAGACGATAATATTGCAAAAGACTCGTTTGCAGCAAGCTAGGCATTTGAAATAGAATGTGGTCGCTGTCACAGTGAATGCTTTAAAGTATATTGTAACAGAGTTAAAAGATTAAAACATCTTACATTAATTACATTTAACGTTAAAGTTGGAATTAATGTTTGATGGGCCAGCACTGTTGCTGAGTAGCGGTTTCTGTGAATTAGTAATTCGTTATTGACTTTATTTAAAATTGCTTTATTGACTTTAAGACATGTTATAATGTTAGGTCCGAGACTCGCATGTTAATTACAAGTAACTTTACTGTTCCGGCTGGCTAATGTCTTATGCCAGGGCATGCGATGAGTTTCGTTTATTATAGTAGGTTTGCATATAGGCACTGCATATAATTTAAGCTGGAAGTTCTGTTTAATGTTAAGATAATACTAATAATTTTATGCAGTTATTGTGATCAATTAGTAACGCGAAAAAGCATCTAATGAATATTTATGCAATTTTTGTAATATCCTTGAATAGTTAAGAATATCAATAAAACTAATTTTCATTTACCTGACTTTGCTACATTTTTCAAGACCCACACTTTTCCCCACTGATAGTTATGTTACACTATGTTATCAATCTCCATTCTTAATATCTAAGGGACTGTTTTGTGCTTGTTGCCACGACTCTAGAAACAACATTGCTTCATTGACATCAGTAAACGATTTAACCTCATCATTATTCTTAATGATTGGGAGAGGCTTTCTATTAGCGATAATAACTTTATTGTAGTCTGATGCCTGTAATATCTTGCTTAAGATTTCGCAAAATTGTATTAGATACAATTGCATGAACAACTTACGACTAAAAGAAACTCTATAACCAATATGATGTAAAGATTGAAAAAATACAACCTGATTCTGACGGAAGCATTTTTCGAAAGCCTTGCTTTCATTATTCAACAGCCAAGGAGAACCCCGAGTTCTCTCAATTTTACTCGAGATTCTCCTTGGCTGTTGGATAATGAGAGCAAGGGTTTCGAATTGTGCTTCCAGCAGAAACAGATTGTATTTTATCAATCCTTATATCGTTGTGGTTAAAGAGTTTCTTTTAGTCGTAAGTTGTTCATTATCACTCTCCACAATATTTGAATTGTTTATTTATACAACTGCATGTTTCCGTTTTTCATTTTTAAATTTAAAATGTCTCTTCTCAGTATTATCTGAGTATGACCTCTTCTATAAGCATGAGTGAATCTGGTTTCAAACACTTCACAGGTCATGTTTGGGATTTGCAGTATTAAATTAACAAACCATTCTAGGGCTTCTCCTTTCAGTGCTCCCGGTACAATTTTCACGCAATTTTTAATGGGGATGTCCGTTCACACCGCTATTAATTTGAATTGTCTAATAAATTTATCGGCAGCTTCGTCTATCCTTCCCTCAAATGTTGGGAATTGATAATTTTCTATTGCCTTTGCCTCCATAGTTAGGTTTCTTAACTACACTCTTACCAACAAGCTGAACTTCTTTATACTTATGCAGTCTAATACCGTCTTCATTGCTTCTCTTCTATCTTTAATAGTTCCATACCCACTCCCTCATTCGTGCCGACGAGTGTCTTGTATTGCCTTCGCAGACTAAGAAGAGAACGCAATTCAAACTTCTATCACGTCATGTAATGTGACGTGGCCTATTAGTAAGAAACTACAATCGGATTTTAATTGTAGTTAAAATGTCCTTAAAAATTTTTCTTTCTTAAAGTAGCAAAGCTTAATTACTGAATTTATGCAGTGGAAGTAACTTCATTTTAACAAATGCTGGGTTATCAAGGATGTGGCCTTTAGCAATTATGCAACCAAGCTCCACCCTCTCTCGTTTCACAACATTTTCCTTATTAGCTGAGTTATTTAAATGATATTGACAGAGAGAGAGGGATGGGAGATGATACGTAGAATTAAATGCTTTAATTTTGCACAAATCATCTTGGAATTTGTTACAATTGATTAATGGCAAATAAATTTTCAATAGATTCAAAAATTAATCTTTAAATTATAAATTCTGTAAATGCATAATTAAGATATGATATCAACTTTACACAACAGTCTTGAAGAAAGTGATTGAGTGATAAATTACACATATCAATAAATTAAAAATCGTTTAGATTACAATTCCTCAGTGGCTTCTGATAAAGTCAGCGGCTCCGTGCAGGTGGGTAACGAAGTCAGGTTCGATGAACTCTCTAGGTAAGTATGTTAGGAATGTAGTCGACTTCCATGAATTGGATACAAGTAGGAATATGAGGCAAACGTTATACAGGAAAACGGCAATCATTCCAGGTTTATAGTTCCGGAGGTTTGCACAGTAATTGATAGCAAGATAAATATTAGAGTCAGGGCAAATTATAATAATCTAAGAGTTGTATTCAATGAACAA
>JAHWFO010035192.1:273070-303713 GCA_023313115.1 Rhysida immarginata | reverse complement strand
TTGGGCGAATCACATAGTGAAGTGCACTATTTCAACTAGAGTTTTTGTAATCCAGGCGGTCTAATGCGAAGGCCATTAGAATACGGATTTTTAGAGCACATAGACTGTATCGTATAACTAATTATATGTATGTTCTAATTTATTTAGGCTTAAGGTTTTTTTATGCTAAAGCCGACTTCCGTTTTTGAAACAGGACTTAAAGTTTGCCTTTGATTCTCTGTGGCCTGTATTTATTTCAAGCCAAACTTAATTTGCTGGTTATTATTTTTCTAATTTGTTTACCCTTTACCGTGCGTATGTACCTTTTGTAATTGTAATGTTTACAGGAATTTTATCGCACGTTACCCCGAGTGGCTATTGTTACCCTTTCAAGAAAAGGATGAATTGTCAATAGTTTTAAGAAGTTGATAGCTATTAATGATCCATTTCTCATCTTTGGATTAAGTTTCAATTCTCGTAATAATTTTTACCGAGCAGTTTTTCGGTCAGCTACTTAGCAGTTGGATTTAGAAAATTTACGCTTAGAAACGTGCCTACAAATTTGTAATATCATTGTAACTGTTTATTGTTTCTTGGCACCGTTGGAATCCAGTTTTTGGATTTATTTTGTTACCCTTTGAAATAAAGGATGCTATTGTAATTTAATTTAGGATACATATAAACCGTTTTAATTTTTAAAAATAAATTACTGGGTACGTATACGTGCTGCTCCAGAATTTGCTAAATATTAGGATCATACTTAATCACCACCAGGTTTGTGACGGGTGGAGACGGCTCAAATTAAGGCATTTACATTTATAGCCCCAAACTATTGTTTTGTTTCTAGTTCTCTTTCTTTAGGTAATCTTCTTTTATTAACTTGCGATTTGGGTTCAAATAAAACTAATCCTTGAATTTTCACGTACGCTACTACAATGTGTGTTTTGTTGTTTAAGATTGCACTGCACCAGATTTCTGACCGTGACACTTACATTGTAGGGTCGTACGCCTACGGTAGCAGAGTCGTGTACAGTGAATGAGTACGCTTATAATAGCAGAGTTGTGCTAAACGATTGAGTACGTTTATGATAGCTGTATCATATAAGGTGAACGAATACGTTCTTAGTAATAGAATTGTTTAAGTGCACATTTGGGCTCATTTGCTCTTCGACAGTCGGCCTCAAATGGGAAGGCTCAAAGTTGTTTAAAAAAAAAAAAAAAAAAAAAAAGAGAACGTTTTTCATATTTATGGTGGACATTATTTTGCCCGTTTCATTTGATTGCTTAAAAATTAAGGACAGTAATATTATTGGACATTTTTTTTTTTTCAATTTTGCCTTTTTACTTATTTTTAAGTAGTCATTAAGGGTGTTGTGTTTGGTGGACCAGTGCTGGGTCACGTGCTGCAAGTGGTGCTTCGAGCCTTGAAAGTGATTGATTTGAGTAGCTTGTGTCTCCAAGTGGAAGTGTGTTGTTGTATTTATCTACGTCTTTTTTTTTTGTTTTGTTTTTTATGCGTATGGCCTTACATTGTAGGGTCGTACGCTTATAATGGTGATTCGGTGCTTGTGTCAGCTTTTTGGTGGTGGTATTCGAAGGGTGTACTCAAATAAGCATCGTAGTAAACATGGCGAATCAAAAGACGTCAGAACAGCAGAAAATGGAGCGGCAAATCGCCAAGAGTTTGAAGGCAACGAAATTTAAAAATAACGTCAAATACTTTAACCAATGTTTCGTGTTATTGGCAAACCAATTAGAGTCAATGTCCGAAGCAGAGAAAATCCGGACATACTGTATGTTCAGACGTTTGGCCCAGAGACACGACAGCGATTGTATCAGCTGGAAGCGAGCAGTCTAGCTGAGTTTGCAGACAAAACAGCTAAACTATTGGAGGAAAATGTGCAAGAAAATGCAATTAAGCTCGATGAAGTGTTTTGCAGTGGCAGTAAGCAAGAGCCGGAGGAAAGTCAATCCGTTCGTAATACGTTTGCACAGCAAGATCAAATGGAAGTAGCCAACAAAAGCGATGATGCACCTGTATGGCCAAAGGTATCGGATACTAAAGCTACGAACACAGATTAGTGTTGTGTTCAGGTACAAACGGACGAAATTCGTTATGTGGACCTGGAAGAAGAACAGATTTTAAACCCGATCGTTAGCAGTTGGAACATTGCCTCGCCTCTCAAGAGAGAAATTGAGGAGGCCTATCAACGAAATAAATTTACACGGGAAAAACTACAGGACGTTAAAGATCCGTTCGTTGTAGAAGATGGTCTTTTGCTAAAACGGATCAAGGTTAAGTTAAAGGTAGTTATACCTGATAATAGCAAAAGGCTTATTGAAAAAATCATTAAGTCTTGTCACGACGAGCCCACGTCGGGGCACCTTGGAATAAGGAAAACTGTACAGAAGATCAAGGAGAGTTACTGGTGGTCCAATCTTCAAAGAGATGTGAAACGCTACGTCAGTTATTGTGACAAGTGCCAACGGAATAAGGTGCCAAGGCAACATGGATATGGTTTGTTACAGTCCCTGGACATTCCTCCTTATCCGTGGCATACGATAGCATTGGACTATGTGCTTCCGTTACCTTTGACACCAAGGAAGCATAATGCTCTGCTGACCGTCACGGATAAGCTCTCAAAGAGAGTAAGACTGTTCGCCTGCAGCTCTGAAATTAAGTTTTCAAGTTGCATGGATTTCCGAGAGTTATTATGTCCGACAGGGACGTCAGATTTACTTCCAAGGTATGGGCCAGTATATTTAAAAATCTAGGGGCCACGTTAAAGATGTCCAGTGCGTTTCATCCCCAAACAGACGGTCAGTCGGAAAGAACCAACCAAACGGTGGTTCAAATTCTCCGAAACTAACTTAATGAAGACAAGACCGATTGGGACTTGAAGTTGGCGGCAACGGAGATCGCTATCAATTCGGCGTCCTCAGAGAGTACAGGCATCTCTCCCTACCAATGCGACCTAGGACGCAGCATTGCCATTCCTCCACGTTTGAGCGATTGTTGATTAAGATTGCACTGCGCCAGATTTCTGACCGTGACAACAAGACACTCGTCGGCACGAATGAGGGAGTGGGTGTGGAGCTATTAAAGATAGAAGAGAAGCAATGAAGACGGCATTAGACTGCATAAGTATAAAGAAGTTCAGCTTGTTGGTAAGAGTGTAGTTAAGAAACCTAACTATGGAGACAAGGCAGTAGAAAATTATCAATTCCCAACATTTGAGGGAAGGATAGACGAAGATGCCGATAAATTTATTAGACAATTCATATTAATAGCGGTGTGAAAGGACATCCCCATTAAAAATTGCGCGAAGATTATACCAGGAGCACTGAAAAGAGAAGCCCTAGAATGGTTTGCTATTTTAATACTGCAAATTCCGAACATGACCTGTGAAGTGTTTGAAACCAGATTCACTCATGCTTATAGAAGAGGTCATACTCAGATAATACTGAGAACAGACATTTTAAATTTAAAACTGAAAAATGGAAACGTGCAATTGTATAAATGAACAATTAAAATAATGTTGATAGTGATAAATGAACAACTTACAACTAAAAGAAACTCTTTAGCCACACCGATATAAGGATTGAAAATATACATCCTGTTTCTGCTGGAAGCACTACTCGAAATCCTTGCTCTCATTATTCAACAGCCAAGGAGAATCTCGAGTAAAACTGAGAGAACTCGAAGTTCTCCTTGGCTGTTGAATAATGAAAGCAAGGCTTTCAAGAAGTGCTTCCAGCAGAATCAGGTTGTATTTTTTCAATCCTTATATCGTTTTGTCTAAAGACTTTCTTTTTAGTCGTAAGTTGTTCATGCAATTGTATCTAAAACAATTTCTGCAAAATCTAAAGCAAGATAATACAGGCATCGGACTACGATAAATTATTATCGCTAATACAAGGCCTCTCCCAATCATTAAGAATAATGATGAGGATAAAATCGTTTACTGATGTAAACGAAGCAATGTTGTTTCTAGAGTCGTGGCAACAAGCACAAGACAGTCCCTTAGATATTAAGAATGGGGGGGACTGCGAATGTGTATAGATCTTAGAAAGATAAATCAGATTACGACAGACAATCGCTACCCCCTACCTAGAATAGATTACTTAATTGATAAATTAGAAAACGCGTCGATGTTTACTAAACTTGATATAATGGATGCATATCACCAAATCAGAATGAACAAGGAGCAATTTACAGCATTCAAAACAAAATTCGGGCTATTCAATCATTGGTCATGCCCTTTGGTTTAAAGGGAGCAGCGTCTACATTCGCTAGAGCTCTAGATGAAGCATTAAAAGGCCTCAGCGGGTAAGGTGTAATATCGTATTTCGACGATATCCTTGTGTATGCGGAATCAGCAAATCAATTAGAGAAAATAACTGAAGAGGTTTTTAAAAGATTAGAAAGAGACAAATGGTATTTAAAGATTTCAAAATGCGAATTTGGGGCCAGAAAAGTAAAATATATGGGGTACCAATTCTCGCAGAATGGAAAAATGTGCGATAACATATTAACAAAAGCAATAAAAATTGGCCTCTTCTGAAAACATTGAGACAAGTAAAGTGGTTCCTAGGTTCAATACAATGCTATAAAAATTCCATCCCTAAATATTCCGACACAGCAGAACCCCTATTTCAATTATTAAGGAAGGAGGAGCCGTTCATATGGAATGAAGAAAGGTTAAAAGCATTTGGGGAACTAAAAGCGGCGTTAATAAAACCATCTATTTTAAAGATATTTTTTAGACAGAAACGACTTCACATAATTTGCGATGCATCAGGAGTATCCGTTGGTTTAGTAGCACTGCAAATGCACGGAGGAAAATTGTTCCCAATAGCTTTTGAATCAAGGAGATGGAGAACGGAAGAGAAGCACTCAAATTACGAAAGAGAATTACTGGCAGTCGCGCATGCCATACGATGTTGGAGGCACCACATAAATTACAACAAGTGCTACAGTCATCTATACCAACAACCAGATGGTTTCAAGGCTATTGAAACAAAAGCATCTCTCCAAACTGCAATCGCAAGTATTACAAAATTTTATTAGAGCTCCCAGTGTCTATAGCATACGTAAAAGCAGAGAGAAACATCTTCACGGATGCGTTGTCAAGATATTTTCACAAGGGGAAAAAGCCAGAGGATAAAATAATTTGATATTTTGTTATTACAGAAGGAAAAGATGGCAGCGGAGAGGAAAGGAAAGAAGACAGTTAAAAAACAGAAGAAGAAAAAGTGGACATGAAAGAAGTAAAGAAAAAGCCGCAAACGATGCATAATGATGATCGTCGCGGGTTTAGCAGCAGGAAAATGTCACCTCGTTTAAAGCGATCAGAATAGAAAGAGAAGATGACATCGTTAGAAGGAAATAAAAAGAAGCAAAGATGCAATCAGCCGGACCCCGCCGAGAGAAGTTGGCAAGGTCGAAGAGCAAACGGCGAGAAGGCCGTGGGATTCGCTGAACGATGGGGGAGGGAAACGAGACATCACAAGTAAGAAAATAAAAGGGGGAGAAGAAAAATCTTCAAGAGTTCCGTTGCTCGTCCCTACGCACGTGAAAGAGCTTCATGTCTGTTCCCGTTACCTCGGAAGAATGCATCAAGAAATTTGCCAGCGAGTGGTAAGGAGATTCCAAGCATTAAAAATATTACTGTGATTCTATACTCATTCACAGCCAGACAAGAAATCCAACCGCCAAGCTGGGAGTTCGGAGCGAGCGGAGAAAGACCGAGTGTAACGAGAATTTTCTACCCGTCCAAATCCGATTCAGTACGAGAGAGAAAAACGCAAGAGCTAGCGAATGCAAGGAGAAGGTTGCCCGCCCAACGAAGCCATACATATCGTGTGAGAGACAGTAAAACACGCACAAGAGGAACTCGTCGCGAAAGCCCTATCTCCAACACTCAGGCCAGTAAAACGTGATCCCTATCTACGATACGTATATTCTTGAAGGACTGTTGCTGGACGTTAAAGTGCATCTTTTAAGTGAAAATATTGATAAAATTTCGTCTAGTATATTAAACGATAGTTGCAGCGAAGATGACGGAGGGCTCAATAAGCTTGTGAATACTGATTTGGCCGATTTGGCCGATTCCTTCGCTCAGCTGAGTCTCACATAACCTTTGAGTTCCAGATCGCTTCAATCTGTATATCCAACTTTTCCGGAGGCATCCTTGGACCGACAGCATTCCTGCTTTGCGTCAAACTCGGCTGGTAGCATCGATGGGGCCCCATTCGGCCTACCGTGTTTAGTAGGCAGCGTGGCGTCGTACGGTACAATGTTACTTATTACTATATGACTTGTTCTTTGAATACAACTCTTAGATTATTATAATTTGCCCTGACTCTAATATTTATCTTGCTATCAATTACAGTGCAATCCTCCGGAACCTTAACCTGGAAGGTCGCTGTTTTCCTTTATAACGCTTACCTCAAATTCCTACTTACATCCAACTTATCGAAGTCGACTACATTCCTACCCTACTTACCTGGAGAGTTCATCGAACCTGATTTCGTTACTCAACTGCACGGAGCCGCTGAGTTCATCAGAAGCCACTAAAGAAGATTATTGTAATCTAAACGAACTTTAATTTATTGATATCTCTAATTTATCACTCAGTCACTTTATTCAAGATTATTGTTTAAAGTTGATATCATATCTTAATTATGCAATTACTGAATTTATATCAGTGAGAAATTTTTGAGAATATTACATTTAAAGAATTGAAAGAACGTCGTTATAAACATAGTATTGTCCAAAATATTATTACATCATTTTGAAATTATCAACTGATTAAAGGTTTTAAGAAAAAGAATTTTAAAAATTAAAACATTGTTACAAATATTGTATTGTAAAACATACAGTGGTTATATTGTTATTTATTATTGAAAAAATGTTTTAATTTTTAAAATTCATTTTCTTAAAACCTTTAATCAGTTGATAATTTCAAAATGATGTAATAATGTTTTGGACAATACTATGTTTATAACAATGTTCTTTTAATTCTTTAAATGTATTATTCTTAAAAATTTCTCACTGATGAAGAAATCAGTTAAAAACTTTCAAAAAAATTCTCTACTGAATTTATAATTTTAAGAAAAATTTTTGAAGCCATTGGAAATTTATTTGCCATTAATCAATTGTAGCAAATTCCAAGAAGATTTGTGCAAAATTAAAGCATTTAATTTCAAGTATCGTCTCCCGTCCCCCCCTCTCTCTCTCTGTCAATATCCTTTAATTAACTCTGCTAATAAGGAAAAATTTATGACACTAATGACCTCTCTTTGGAACTTGCTTTCATGGCCGAGCTCCACGTTTTCTTCTAACACCGACTAGGAGGATTGTGTACCCTTCTCTAAACAATCTTGGTGATCAATAAGAATGTCCCCATGAGTTGCAATTACAGAATCTCCATTTACACTACTGCTCTCATTGTTACCCTGTTCAATATTCAATCAAGGCAAAACAATATTTTGAATGCCTTCATCCACTACATGATCTGAAAAGCGATCATCTTAACAGAGCATTTCTTCTAATCCTTTAATAATTTCTGAGGCATCCGAACTAGTAGAACTCGATGCATTTTCAAATTCCGCTGTTGTACCTTGAGCAACCAACCACCCGCAAAATAAAATCTTTCTTCCACTATTAGTTTCTTATTTCGCGTTTCAATTAAAATATCCTACTTTCCTACATACAGTGAATTCGGGTACAGCAAAATATATTCCTTACAGAATGCCACGGAATCCTCAATTACTATAGATGGGACTTGTTTAATAATCTTATTCTCAAGTCTATGATCTTGGTTTGAACGTGTAACAGAATCACTTTCACTAAATAAAGTGTCTTTTTCCTCTTGGGCGAGCGTCAAACATTTACTACGATCGTCCTCAGAATTTACATTAGCCACTAATACTTCTTCATTAACACTATCTTTCATCACATGAATATGACCTGCCCCAAACTTTTCCAATCTACACTGCTTTAATGAATACTCTTGCTTATATTTCGTCTTCTTCCCCATTTTACTCTTATTCCGAGTTTCATTAATTCTATTTTAAATTCTTCCTAGCAGTTAACTTATTAATTTTAATTGTATGTTGCTCTAACATCGTTTTTTCTGCATTAATGCAATTTTTCTCATCTTTATAATTATCATTCGACACGGCTTTACTTTATTTCCGAAAAACATTACAGTTTCTTTAGTTTATCTCGCCTCCGTATAAATTTGAGTCACAAACTGTACATTGTCTTTTTCACTCAGAAAACTAATTTATCTTCTTTAGCTTCATCATCAGGCATATATAGAAAAAATTGACTAGTCTCTTCAAAAATAAGACTGACTGGAGCCTTTCTTGCTCTCTAAGCAACCATTATTGCCATTGCTCGTCCGACTTCCTCTGCCTTTAATTCCAACTCCCTTTATCTCTCCTGGCGAGCTCTCCTTTTTTTTTCTTATTAGCCGACGAGGGTGATCACGAGTCGGACTGAAAAGAGATATTCTAGAAGAATCTACGCTTCCGATTACGTCGGCTCTCGCTTTCGCTCTGGAAACACGTGACTCGTTTGTACAAGAAAAAGTTTTGACAGCTCCTATCTCCGAAATTAATGGACATACACGCGCCTAAATAAGTACGATTAAAGGGCTATGTGCTCCAAGTAAACCGACCAAATTTCGTGGATATAGGTGGCATACGTGCCGAGTTGCGAAGAAACGTAGTGGATGCTCTTTCTCCCATGGTGTCTTAGGGTTCGGGAATTTAAGTGTGTTGATGAAAATAGGAAAGAAAATTCCACAGCCTGGATTCAAACCAGGAACCCTCTGCTCACCGTGCAGACGCGCCAACAAATTTAAGAAGGTTCCTGGTTCGAATACAGGCTGTGGAATTTTCTTTCCTTTTTTCATCAATTATTTAAACATCTGAGGTTTGTCGTGAGATAAAAATCCTCTTTAGATCATTCTTTACTTACTTTAGATCTATTGCCACTGTCAAGCGCAAGTTTCGCAATTTCAATTAGACAATTAACGAAAGTAAAAGAAAAAAAAACCCTGCACATTTTTTAAGAATTTTTTCTTAAAAAATTAACATCCCAGTGCCAACCAATAAAACGTTATAAAATCCCAAAATATTGTCATTCTTTTTCACTTACCTGTTTCTTTTGTAAACTGAAAAATTGTGTTGCTGTGTTATTTAATGTACAGTCAACCAAAGGAAATAATCCACACGAGTTTAATTCTTAATATTACATTTCATGCTAATGTGTTGTTTTAATAGCTTTTTTTACTTATAATTATTTAAATTTAATAGTCTTAATAATGTTAACTCTAAATGTAATATTAAATTATTAAAAATAAATTAATATTGAAACGGTAAAACTTACAGTAAAATTCAAGTGTGGATTATTTCCCTTTGACGACTGTACTACAGTTATAGTGGCTAGAAGAATAGTGTGGCAGCCAGCGTTCAAATCTGATTCCTCGAATGATGATGCCGCCAGATGGCAGCTACATCGACATAGTAGCTAAACATCCAGAAATTTACATCAATAAAGCTCCATTACCTGCTTCGTAAAATTTATACATTTGATTTATTATTTCATTTTCATTCCAGAACATTAAATAATATACCATTTTTAATAATATTTCGAGCCCATCCCCCTTTTTTTGTTTTTAATTGAGAGATGATTTTGCAGTATTATTTATTTCAAATGATTTTTTTTTCAGTCATAATTGGTATAGAGAAATACACGACCGTTTCACACAGTTATTTTCTTTAGATAAGTTTTCGATTTCTTCATCCGATTTTAGTTTTGCAATAAAATAGCACCCCTCCCTTCTTACTGTTGCATTTTATAATTTCAAGAACCACTTTACTGCCTATATTTCTCATTTATTTTTTTCTTTATGAAAAATCTAAAAAAATGCCTTATTTTTAAATAACAAAATGCAATCAAAGCAGCTTTAAATACAAATTTATTATATATCTTACTTTTTTTAAAAAAATAAGAAATTTTTTTTCAAACCTATTAACCTGAAGTATCTGATAATTAAATTTTTTGTCATCACATAAAAAAGTAATTTGGTTGTTAATCATGTAATAAATGAATTTTATATGAAAAAGACATTCTCTTTGTATATCTATATATTTTTCAATATTGTGCATTACACATATGAGACCTTCCGAGCTAGAAGGGCGAACGCCTCATTTCTTGAATTTTTTCTCCTAAAACATCTGTGAAAATATATTTTCTATCATTTTTGAGGTGGCCTGCTGTGTAGAGAATAATATTATTAGATTTATGTTTAAATTTTATTATACTTAATTTAGCAGATGTTTAATGCTTAATTACTCAAAATTTAATTCCTATGGCTCGGAAGGGCTCATATTCCATGCTTTATCGTATTAGGGATGGATACCTTCATCCATCTCTCTGATCTTATATTTCAACTTATTTAAAACAGCATTTTTTTTTCATTTATATTAACGTTAAAGAGTATCATCAGTTCTATGGAAGACAATTACCTAACAATATACTAATTTTTTATAAATAAACTTAACTCAACCGTAATATAGCTGGAAAAAACCCTCCGTCATCCTATTATTTCCATCTCATCTCCTGCATAACTCGCATCTATGTCGATTGCAGCGCCACCGCTACTATCATCAAATCAGGAATCAACCACGTAGAATGGAGAGTAGTAGCCGCTGCCACACTATTCTTCTAGCCACTATACTACAGTGACGCTACACTAAATTTTTGAAACAAATCGACCCTTGCAGTGTATGCTCTTATGTAATAATTCTTTTACGTAAATGATAACGCTGCTATTAGGTTGGAGCAAAGCTAATGGCCGATCATTTTGCAGATGTAGGTGAGTCGGCATGCTCACTAAAAAAGCCATGTGACACATCATTTTAAAGCTGTGGTTTTTCTCATTTTAAGCTGATGCTAAGAACTTGCTCAAACGTCATACCTTGTAAAAGATTAGATCAATTTTGCAAATGCTGTGTACACAAGAGATATGCATCATTTTATTGCATGAGTTCAAATTTGGCCATAATGCTGCTGAAGCAACTCGAAATGTAATCAAAGCAACTTCTCAACGTAGAACGCGCAGATGGTTTTGAAAATTCCTAGGCGGCAATACCATCCTTGAAAATAAGGATGGTCGCGGCCGTCCATCGAAAGTTGACGACAACCAATCGAAGCTGACCCGCGTAAATCCACATGAGAAGTTGCCGAAGATCTCAAGAAGGGCCAAATTGCACCAAAAGAAGGCTATGGCGACTGTTTAGTGATCTGCAAACGGACTCATACATCACAGCATCCTGAATCAGAATGAAACCATTGCTGCCCAGTCATACGTTCAACAAATCGACGACATGGGAAAACCAGAAACTTCAACAACAACGATCAGCATTAGTCAATTGGAAAGGTCCCATCTTGCTTCACGACAATGCTCGACCGCAGATCGAATTGATCATCCGACAGAAGTTAAATAATCTTGGCTACGAAATTCTTGACCATCCAGCACACTCACCTTATCTTTCCCCAACTGACTACCACTTTTTCAAACTTGGTGAGTTTATAGTTCTTTTCATGTATCAATTATATCTCTCTAAGTTAAACTTTGGAAAATGCAGTGTGTTAAAATCGAATAACTCATTTATAATATAATACATATAAGAAACATATTTATTTATTTATTTATTATTAATATTATATAATACATTGCATCCATCCAGGGCCAATATGGCCATTCGGCCGACAAGGTAGGTTCCTGGAGAGGTAACAAAGAACAAAAGGTTACAAGATAAATATGCATATACAAGTTTTTAGATATAAAAAGGAATGTTGAATGAAACAAGAGTAAGTGTTAAGTTGTGATAT
Organism: Rhysida immarginata; assembly: GCA_023313115.1. Taxonomy (NCBI): domain Eukaryota; kingdom Metazoa; phylum Arthropoda; class Chilopoda; order Scolopendromorpha; family Scolopendridae; genus Rhysida; species Rhysida immarginata. Next base: position 291,820 of record JAHWFO010035192.1, on the reverse strand, counting down.
TTGCTAGTATAAAGTTCTGTAATCTAGATTTGAAGATGGCGATATTCGGGGGGGGAGGGGTACGAATTTCAGGGGCTAAAGTAGACCATATTCTTATACCAGCAATGTAGACACTTCTAAGCTGATCGTTGCGTCTAACCAAAGGGATTCTTAAGAAATTCGCCTGGCAAGTTATGTATGGATGACTCTCATTTCGAGTGAGAGAGGATAAGCAAAAATGAAGTTAATAAGAGATTATGAACGTTGCTAAGTTCATATTATGAAGTTGATATATTGAAACAATACCAAGAGAATTAAAAAATTTGGAAACCGATGCAGGTTTCCGGGGTTTTAGTAGGATTCTCATGAATCTCTTTTGCATGCGAAATAGACGTAATAGATTAAAGTTAGAGGAGGATCCCCTGGGGATCGAGAATTCTATATCATAGCAAAGAGACGAGTGAATTAGAGCAAAGTAAACAGGAGTAAAATTTTCCGGTAGGTGGGAGGTAGTTGAGACGGGAAAATAGTCCAAGTCTTTGATTTAGAGAAACAGCTAAAGCATTGATATGAGTATTCCGGGAGAGATTAAAGTTAGATGAATACCCAAATATTTAACTGATTTAGATGGGTTAAGATGTGAGTTATAATAAAGCGAAAAATTAATATTAGCAATTGTTTTGTTTCGTTGAATTAAAAATTATGTATGTAGTTTTGTCAAGGTTTAAAATAAGTTGATTAACAGAGTTCCGATGAGATAATTTAATAAGTGCTGAGTTAAGAGTTAGTTGATGGAAGTGAAAAATCAGCAAAATAAATGGTAGCATCATTTGCGTAGAGAATCAATGAAAGAGGGGATAGTAGGAAAGAGACGTTGTTAATAAAAAGGTTAAATAAAAACGGGGATAGAATAGAATCCTGGGGGACACCCACGTTCCAGATCACTGTAGAGGATGCTTTGTTGAATAAACTAAGAGTACATTGTCTCTTAGAAAGAAAACCCGATAACTAATTTAACGGAGGACTGTGAATAATGAAAATCAAGGTAAGTTTATGTAGTAAAAGACTGTGAGGAATAAAATTAAATGCTTGGAGTAGTCGATGAATAATGAAATAACAAGCTTATTATTTGCAATATTGGAGGCAATACATTCTATCAGTTCATAACATGCTAGAGCGATACTCCGCTTGGGCGAGAATTCAAGCTGAGAATTAGAAAGTAGTTTATGCGAGAAGATATAGGAAGACAAACGTGAATGGAAAAGATTCTCAAAGATTTTAGCGAAGGAAGGGAGAATAGAGATAAGGCGATAGTTAGCGTAATTTGCTAAATCACCTTTTTTGTGCATTGGTATAATTCTTGCTTGTCGAAGACAAGTTGGGTAAAAACCTTGAGAAATAGACATGTTAAATAAGAGAGTTAGAGGAACCGTTAATCCCGAGAAAGCTGAAATAATAATATTAAGTCGAATGCCCAAACGGTCTGGATATAAAGAGGGTTATAGATGACGGATAACAGACGATACTTCCTCAGGGGAAGCAGTGATAATAAAAAATTATGTTAATTCTGTCGGGGCAGTAAAAGGATAATGCGAGAGTTGTAGAGAAGTAGGTGTTACTGGAGGGAGTAGAGTTTCCAAAAAATTAGTTAAGATAGTTGATTAAAGCGTAGATGGGTCACAAAAAGGATTAATAGCTGGTGAGGTGCCATGAATTAAACTTTTTATTGATTTCAATTTTAACTTATTATTGGTACCATTGCTAAAGATCAGGTTATAATATTTAGCTTTTGTCTTCTTGATTATAGAGCGTACATATTAGAAAAAGTCCGGAATTAGGATCTGGTGTGGTTATTGGGGGTTCGTCTGATTTTGCGATATAACGCATTTTTATGTGAAATCCGTGATAGAATATTAGGATTCATCCAGTGTTTCGTAATGTAAAGTGTGCTTTGTTTGGAAAGTATCGAATAGGACGTTAATGCTTTCTTCCGCTTTAAATAATGCATTCCAGTTTATTATTTCACGATAGGAGTTGAAAACAACTAATCTATGTTGAGTAACAAGTCGAAATTTAATAGACGATGAGATTAATTGAAATGTAGTAATTAGGGAGTGAAGTGTAAAGATCGGAAAGGGATCAGCGATTCCTAGATCTAAAGATCCGCTTAATATATTATGAGAGGAAAGAGAGAAACTTTGACCAATTGCAGAGTATGAACTGTGTGAACTAGAATAATGTGTGTACATGAAAATTAGGGGGAGGGCCCCGTACTGGACATCAAATCAAGAATGGAATTAACATTAGGAGTAACTTTAATGAACTCCAGGTTAAAATCTCCAGAAATTATAATTTTTAGAGGGAGAATTAAGGTCCATTATCATAGCTGAAATGTATGCAAGAAAAACAGAATGAGACCAGAGAGAGGGCGATAAACTGAAATATTAAAGAACTTATTATTCACCAGGATTGTTAAAATTTCATAGTCTGCAGTGATTACGGTGTATTTAGAATTAAGATCGTAGTGCAGGCAGTTTGTAATATATACCACTATATTGCCACCTCTCTTGTTGGAGCGATGTATTACTACGGAGAAGTAATTATTTAGAGGGAAGATATCAATTGAGGGCTTTGTCCAAGATTCAGTGATTGAAATGGTATGTGCGGGGAGGCAAAAAAGAGTGAGAGAGGATATTAAAACAGGAAAATTAGCATGAGAGCTGAGGATATTCAGGCTAAGTAAGAATAAAAATGAAAAACAGGAATATGTTAATTTTTTTTATCTAAAGTAGAGTTAAACTCATTAGGAGTAACAGGATTTTGTAATGAGGGCATGTAAGTTATATGTTAAAGGAGAGTAGAATTCAAGTGGATATTTATAATAAATGAAAGAACTAAAAATTTAAAATTTATGATCCAGGGGACTGTAAGGTAAATAATAGAATATTATAAACTAATAACATGGGATCAAGTGCTTACACAAAGGTAAATTACAAGAGCTTCGGCATTGATTATTGGGCGGTAAAGGTCATTTAGATTCCGTATGATGATTATTTTCCCAGAGGAATCTTTGGTTAACACCCTTCTTAATTAATTCTTATGTTGTTATATTGTTGTTAAAGATTCTCATTAATACTGATAAGGAAAGAAAACCTTGGGCGGCCAGAAACTGTGGGCAATGACCTAATACACTTGATAAAAAACATATATTTACAACAGCAGTTTCATGAGTTTGGATTAAACTCCTTTCATTAAACACCTGTTGTGGATTTGTGTTTTCTTTTTATCGAGTGCAATTTTAAGATTGTTCTTAATTTTAGCTTTATTTAAAGCTATTCAGTCAGCCTTTATTTTTTTTCCTTTTTGTTCCAGGCTTTGAGAATATAGTTTGGGACACATGTATCACTATTTATATTTCACCATTAATTGTTAATTTTTAGTTTTGGTATGCTTTCTCAAGAAAATCTTGTGAAAGCTTTGCAATTGACTTATAAAGATTTGGTCAAACTCTTAATTATTACTCATTAAAGGTTATACCTTGTGTCGTGACAAAAGTTTTGAATTCTCTATATCGTACACCTCACAACACAGTCACAAGTTTTCTCATCGGTTCCTTGAGTGACAGTCTCCTCTTGCCGTACTCGCTTGATAATTGAGTAGTTGCCCTCAGGTGCGTCGGAGCATAATCACAGAAGCGGTACCTGCCGTGCTCGCTTTCTATGATTACGGTCGGAGTCACGCACACGGTAGGAGAAACGTCACTATTTTATAGCTCTCCTAGTGACGAGTTTTGGAATTACGTTGTTTTTCGTCTCAAACTCTTCTCCATGTTCAGGAATGTAAGCATACAAAATGAGAAACCATTTGAGTTACTAGATGCAGCATGGAATTCGAAAATCTTATTTTACTCCTGCACACCTCTTAATTAAATGATATCCAACTAAAACTTATTCCGTATTACTAATTTTTATAAAATTTTGGACGAGTCAATATCGTTTACTTATTTTACAATTTTATTAAATATAAACAAAAAGTTTTCTTTTTATCATAATTAGGTTCATAAATCATATTCATGGTCTCAGGGTCTTGTATTGTCAAAATAAATAGGGAAGAGGCGAGTCTAGATTAAAGCAATACTAAATTTTATTAATTTTTAGCTTACCCTAGGCTTTTACTTCATCAACGGAGTTATTAGGAATAAGACGATAATATAAAAGACATTAAACAATTGTAAACATGCTCCAACCAATCAGGGATCATCTACTGCTCTGTTGATGAGGCGAAAGCTTAGGAATGTGTAAGCTAAAAATTAATTTATTTAAGTATTGCTTAAATCTAGACTCGCCTCATCCATATAATTAGGTTCTCCCACTAAAACAGTTAAGTTTTCAATGACGCAATCCAAATCAGATGATCTTAGAACTAATTCATGCATAAGACGATGACTGATGAGCTTGAATGATGTTGGTTATCCATTGGTAATAATTACCCACTTTGGTATAGACGCCAAACTTGCCTTCAACGCCACAACCTTCACCCCAGCTTACGATACCAGCCAGATACCATCTGAGGAAAAAATATTCATCAGTTAATTCCTTATATTTTTTAAACCAAAGGTTGGTTTCATCAAAATAGTATAATATAAACTCACGTATTTCCTATCTTTACGGCGAAAGGACCTCCAGAATCACCTTGACACGCATCACGTGATGATTGCTGAGAATACCCAGCGCAGAACATGTTTTTGGTGACAGTTTGTCTAGTGGATGTTTGGCAGGTCACTTTATCAACAGTTGGCAAACGAATCTCTCGCAGATTTCTGGGCCGCTCTCCCTTCTCGGCGAGTAGTCCCCACCCACTGACAGTTCCCAGGACATTTCTCTCGTATACATGAACGTTGAGCAACCTGGAGTCCGCCAAGCACAGAGGCTGAATGTAATGATTGTAGGTAACCGGACGTTTCAGTTGAATTAAAGCAATATCGTTATCGAACGTCCTATGGTTGTATTCTGGGTGGATAATTACTTTCTCAACGGAGAGTACGAGTTCACCTGTTTCTGTTACCTGTCGGTCTTTTTTCCCCAGTTTAATGAAGAGGTTCATATAAAGGAGTTTCCGTTGGAAGTTAGTTTGGAAAAGTTCGTGGCAATGAGCCGCTGTCAATACCCATTCGCGGTCGATAAGAGTGCCACCGCAAAACGAATCAGCTTCCGTTTCCCATAACATTGCCTAGTAAAGAAGAAAGAAAAATATTTGAATATCCAAAACAAAAGCTATGAAGAAACTATGGATACTTAAAATAAAAAAGTAGAGAGATGACACCACTTTTCCACAATGAAATGTGTATTTCTGGAAGTAATTTCAATTTCATTGTGGGAAAAGTGGTGCCATCTCTATTTTACTTTATTTTCTGAAGTTCTCCAATAGAATGTAACAATAAAACCAAAGCTGTGAATCTACCTGCCAAGGTAATGTTCCCCTTTCAGCAATGGCCCCTCCAACTATTCTAGTTTTTTGCTGATAAGGCTGGAGATATGGGTGACCACAACCTAAATCAAAGATTTAGCATATAATTATTAAGCGGAGAAACAAAATTTTAAACAAACAAATCTTTATCTCTTTTAAAATAAGCAAAATATTTAATTTACTACTATTTCGGGGAGACCAAACTCGGAACAAGTTCGGAAGCCAGTTCTGACAACAGGACCCGGAAAAGAGAGGGGAGAAAAATTATACACCAAGTCAGTAGAAATATTAATGTCCGTGTGTAAGAAATTCCTTACAATATTACATGTGTTTAAGATAATGGTTGTCTTTAGTATATTATAAACGTGTAGGCTTATATTCAGAGTTGGCAAGGTTTGGTGTGGAATAAACCCAGTGGCAGAAAAAATGATAAGAACAATATATACCTTCCAGGAGAAAACAAGCCAAGAAACTTTGGTAACAACTATCAACAAAAGACGTCAACAAAGCCATAAATCAACAATAGATAATCTTTAATGCATTTGTTGTGTACATTTTGGGGACTACGCTCCCTTCATCAGTGAGTGATTGACAACGACAATCGAGAATCAAACAATGCAGGGAAAAACGAAACAAGCAGTCCGGAAGCAATGCTTTCGCTGCCATAGTCGTCCAGGAAGTAACTAGATGAAGTAGACTGAACTAGGCAAAAGCCAGCTGAAACCTAGTTAAGTCATCCAGATCATAAAATGGAATCCTTTCCTATCAGGACGATAAACCTGATTTTTGATTGACGAGGGCGGAGAGAGGGAGAAGAGCTACAAGATCCAGTAATCTAGAAACATGGCCTTTTGGATGTCGTCGAAGTTGATGCCCAGGATGTGACGAGACCTGCGATGCCTGAGAAAACTTCTAATGGTGACCAGGTGCTCTACAATATCTCCAACCAGAGAATTGGGATGGTGCCATGTCGTTTCACTCGTGACAAAGGTTCGGAAGTATCTAAGAGTGCCAGGGGTGGGGGCTGTTGCAGGCCACTGACTTGTAATAATGCTCAGCAGATTTTACAGATAGCTATCCAGCTGGTTTGCGTAGAGGCAAAAGTAAGGTATTGCAAAATAAGGCGAAGGCGTCGATTCCTCGGGCTCAGATGAAGCATATTAGAGCTAACTCAAGGAGCAGGCCAACAGTGGCGCCATTTCTTAGCGAGAAATTAGATCATTTGATTAGGAGTCGCTGTGTAAATAAAAGCACGAAGCCAAAGTATCTTAACGTGCAGGTTTCAGTACTTAGAAGCGATTAAAAATTAAGAATAGAAGCCACGAGGATTGGCAGAAAGAAGAGAGTGAACGGGAGATTCGAGCGAGAAGGAGGAAAGCCAGCCAGATTCGTGAAATATGAGGAGTGGCAAGAAACATTAATGAAGGCGACGAGGGTTATCGAGAAGAGTTTAAGAGCGATTAATGTGGAAGCTCTGTGCGAACCTTCAGATAACGAAAATTCTATGTGTCTTTTGCCAACAGTAATGACTTTTTAGACTTTCATAGAAAAAGTAGTTGGCCAGGAACGAAGCAATCCCGGGCTGGAACGTTTTTAACGGAACGAAGCTTTGAAGCAAGTCACGAGAAGGAAAGCTTGCTGCCGAACTTACAAAAAGAGTAATGTCGTCGCTTTGTGGAATCTCCAGTTGGACAGAAGAACCGATATTCTTTTGAATCAGATTGAGAAATCGGCAGCAGGAATATCAGGACAACTGCAGACCCGGCAGAATCCTTGTTTGCGTAGCTCCACAGAGGATCACTTTGTCCAGGAGATCAAGCATACGTATCTACATTCAACATGTAAGTAACGAGTTATACAACCTCTGACAATTAAGTTCGGTGAATGACGTCACACCCTAATCTGTGCGAGCTTTACGCGAGTAACAGTGCATGTGAATACAAGCCCAGTCATTGTTTAAGCAAGTTCGGACAGGTCACGTTTGTGCGTGCAATGGTTTAGCAGATGCTCGTTTCTTCAGTTGAAGGTGTAGCGTGCGCACGTAACTGTGGATAATGGATCAAAGAGAAACACTGCCGTAATCGTGCAACAGTTTCTGGCCAACAAAGGGGTCGTATCCATAGCTCATCCACCTTATTCACCAGACTTGGCACCGGCAGACTTTTTCTTGTTCTCACGCCTGAAACGGGCCTTAAAGGGACACAGATTTGCGGACATTCCAGACATTCTAGCAAATGTGACACGTGAACTTAAAGCCATCCCTAAGGAGCTTCCAGGACTTATACACCCGATCCCAAAAGTGCATTGCCTTCCAGGGTGATTATTTCGAAGGACAATAAAGTAAATGTGTCTCTATCTGTTTTGCATTTTGTTGTGTGAACTCATTCACCGAACTTAATTGTCAAAGGTTGTAGTTTAGATTCAGCAACGCCCTGCTAGAACGAATGAGAGGGTTTTCAATGAAGTGACAACGAGCTTGCCCTCGACCATCCAGTACAAGGACGTTATCATGCCATGGGGCATAGGAGGCTATCTCCATGAAGGACTTGGAGCCTTGGGGTGTATCTATATAATTTGGAAGTTGTTCTTCTCATGAGTGTGTCTCTGAGTATTCGTTCGGACAGCTGGATTGCCACTGAGTGTGTCTCAAAGTGATAGTACTTTTGCATAATTGTTTAAGGGTTACATTGTGTGTCAAAGGACAACAGTTCAAAGAAAATTTTACATACTTCATTCTACGGGAATAAGTTCTTGGATCCTTTAGAGGAAAAGAAAAATGGAGAACGAATCAGTAATCAATTTCGTTACTGACATCTACTCACGGGCTAGAAATTTAAGGCACTGATGTAATCAGTGAATTCTCCGCTACTCTGCATCCTCCTAAATAAAAACGGAGGAAGCAAAAATGTAAAACCAGTAAGGCAAAGATGAAAGAGGTGCGATCAAAGTGTAATGATTCATCTCAATTTTGCATTATAAAGGAGCAACTGCGTACAGCAAAAGATGGGGTAAATAAAGATGAGGGTGTAGGCATTCCTATAATGGAAATTTTGCCCGCTTCATTCGTAGTAGATAAATTTGTCCCTCGAGATATTAATCAACTGGGTTCTTTAACTCGAAAGCTGGAGAATCTTGAGAAACTTCAGCAACCATTGCATCAAAAACTTATTATTCCTCCATTCTCAACAAAAAATCGGAATATGATGCCGGTTTCTTCATACTGTAATAAACAAGTTAATGAGTCACTACAAGTAGATTCATTACTGAGTGAGTCTAGTTTTAATGAAACTAGAGTAGAGGCCGTGACAAGTGTGGGGTTTTGAGTGCGTCAGAGGTAGTCAATGGGATCTCTCCTTCATTAACGTTGGGTGAGCCAAAGGCAGAAATATTAATTGATGCTGGTTACGAATATAAAGCCATAGAGAATAATGAATTTAGTTCTTTAATTCTTAATGAGGAAAGTTCGGGTAAATCCTAAATAAATAAAAGTAGCCTTCTATTAGCGACTGTCTCGCAAACGTTTTATCAGGATAGCGTTTCTGAAAAAGTAACAGAAACAATGGGCTACATACAGCAAATGCTCACAAAATTAGAGCAGCTTGTAGATCTCGTTGCTAGAGCAGATCACATTGATAAAATTACGAGATGCTCTATGCAACACTCTCATGTGTGTTCAGTCAGGGAAGCTGATTCACTACAGACGATGCCAGAACCTTTTAGTTGGAGGCGGCATAAAAAGAGTAGGAAACAATATAAAGTTCGTAAGAATAATTGCAACCAGTCTTTGGTACAAACTCTTTTTTTAAAAAGTGGTGTTATGAGCCACTTGCATAATGTTTATACGCCCATGGCATCTATACTGTATATGATAGAAAAAAGCGTAATAGTGTTATAAATGAACTAAGTCATTTGAGGCAGCAGGTTAAGACATTGTCGCTTCATAAGCAGAAACATGAGAAACAATCACTTTTGTCTGAGTTTTTAAATGTAAAGTTTTAGTCGCGGGGCAAAATGTCATAGATACATAGAACCCTAGTAGGTAAAGAGGAACACCAAAGAAATAGCTTTGCCAATAATAGAGAACCGCGCCTTAAACGAGCTCGGAGGGTAAGTAATAAAAATAATCATAAGTGTATCAGCACACAAGAAAAAGCAGAATTTCATAAAGGTGCATAAGACTTATAGGCAAAGGGATTTATATTTGAATTATGTAGAAGCACGGGATTGTAAGGCTGAAAATGTAAAAGGGTAATTCGTTAAAAGACGCAAAAGATAAAGCTGTTAAAAAGGTATTTACGTACACTGCCCTGTCAAAGTGTAATACTTTAAAAAACTTTCGGCTTCTGCAACGAAGTTGCAATTAATCAAGTCGTAAACATGAGAGGTACAAAACAAAACAGGATAGTGTGATCGAGAATTTTAGTAACCCTGTAGGTAAATCGCTGGCAAAGCAGCGACCAAGGGGGAGGGTTAAGTGCATCTTGTGGTTTCACTCGTGGCGAAGCTTCGTAAGTTTCTAAGCGTGCCAGGAGGAGCTGTTGCAAGGCATTGGCTTGTATTACGGAGGGTTGATTCAGATAAAATGAGACGACTTTGCAGTTCTGTTACGATGGTGTAATACCATGGCGCCACCATCGGTTGTGTTCGATGTGAGAACCACGTTGTTGGACTATCGCCCGGCACCGTAATTTCCAATGAGTAGGCTGAGTTTGAGGGATTCCATGGGAAGTTCGTTCCACACCTGCTGACACACTTTCCACAGCCCATCGGCGACCTCCGAGCCGTCGTTTCAGGAGACCAAAACCACAGAAATCCATCGGTGATGCGTCAAGAGATTTTACAGGCACATGAGAGAAGGGAATAACTCGTATGCCGGTTTCCTGTTCCATCTTCCTGTAGTAAGCCACAGATGACTTGGCAGTGTGGCTTGATGCCTTGTCCATGTGGATCCAAACTTTTGATTGCTCACCAGGGTACAGACGTGGGATATCCTGCCGATATATTTGGTCCATTACATTACTCTGGAAGTAAGCTGTACTAATTTTACAGTTTCCAGGAACTCGACGAATCGTGAGCAGTCCACGTGAGCAATATCCGGCAACCACCATGAAGCCCCCGGATATTGCCCCCTCGGTCACCTGCAAGATGGTTTTCATACAGTATTCCGGCGTTGGTGAGTCGTTCCTGCACGTGCCTGGCAGACAGTCTGTGACCGCGCGCTTTATGACGTCGCTCGAGCCCAAAATTGTCATGAATTATTCTGGAGACTGTTGCCTGTGAAATATCTTTCCTTTGGGCTAGACTTCTCTATGTGGGGGGGTTTTCTTCAGCACTTCAGACCGGATTTTTCGCACCACCTGTGCTGGGCGTGTTGGCTGGGGCTTGTTTCTGGTCTGCAACTTTGCTCGTCCACGTTCATTAGATGGTCGCCATTTATTCTTTTTGATTATTCGACCCACAGTAGCTTGTATACCACAATACCATTTCGTTTGCATAATTCCACAATGCACGAAAGACTGAAGTTAGCGTCGGAAAGGCCAAACCTATATCCTTCCCAAAAAGCTGTGATTTTGGAAGCCATGTTTCAGCACGAAATGTCCCAAATAATAGCAACAAGTGTATACAAAGCTAATCCCCATGAATAGTGGACGAGTCATGCAAATCACATTCCGTCAAGGTCATACGCGGCGTTTGAAGTCGTCTCATTTTATCTGAATCAACCCTGTAATGCTCAGCAGATTTATACAATTAGCTACCCAGTTGGTCTGCGCAGAGGTAAAAGTAAGGTATTGCAAAATAAGGTGAACGCATAAATTCCTCGGGCCAGATGAAGCATATTAGAGCTAACTCAAAGAGCAAGCAAACAGTGGCGCCATCTCTGAGCGAGAAATTAGATCATTTGGTTAACAGCGAGGCCTTCGAGATTAAAGGATAAGTACCACTTAAAAACTAATTTTTGTCTAAATAATCTAGAGAGAAAATAAATTAATGTAGTAATATTAAAAATTGCCAAAAATCTCTCTAAATATATAAAAACTCAGTTTATATAGGTATTTCGTCGCGCTCCATTTTGAACCCCGTGACGTCATCGGCCTGCTGAAATGAGAGCTGTAGCTTCTTTTAGTATTGTAGGAGGTATACGATATAGCTAAGTGCGTCTCGGATAGCAGTTCTGAATTCTCTTCAAGCGACAAAAATTTCGATAAATTATTTGAAAATCGTGAAATTAGACCATACCAATTGGAGCCGCTAATAAAAAGATTTGCCAGTTGAACTTCTAGGCAATTGCCATGATAGGGAAAACGCCCCTCCCACATCGCCTAATATTCATAATTTCTATGATTTTTAGACAGTTATATCATTTTTATTACTTATAGCATATTTACATTTATTCCTACTTAATTTTTATTGATTCGTCATTTATTCTTACTTAGTTTTCTTTATCTGTTTATCAATAAAATTTGAATTTCCTTACAAAAAAAGTCTTTGATTAATTTATCAGTAATAAAGCATTTTGGATTCTGTTTCTTAAATAAATATACAATTTGGGATTTTTCGTACGAAAAAAAAAAAAGAAACACGAAAACGAAATAATTTAAGTGGCAATTTCATATTTGCTCATGATTATTTTTTGTTTTCGTCAAACAAGTTGCGCTGTGCGCACGAAACCGACTTTTCATTTTTACGAAACGAAAATTTGTTTCCCTTGCAGCATTCTTCCAGTCGATTTGAAAGTTAGTTTTCAACATTTTAGAATAGATATTTTATCAACATTTTGCTTAAGCTACTGCAGTAGGTAATTCCTGTTTATTCAATAGGGTCATTTGTGCTGTCGAAATGCATTGTACATTCAAGCTGTTTCTTCGACGGAGCTAGAGCATGTTCGGCGCCCATTATGAATCGGGGAGTTGATGCGGAGATAAATGCACAGATGAAGAGAAACAGATGGGAAACTCTACCACGTGATTAGAAATCACTACGTCATTTTTCAATACTGGTTTCGTGGCGCTAGTGAGGACACAATTTTGAAAATAATAAATAAAATAATAACGCAGTTTATGTATTAATTCTTATAAAATGTAAAAACAAATAAATTTGTATTCAAAAATAAAAAAATGTTTTACATAAACGAAAAATTCTTGATTTGTCACGTGATCACTCATGTGAAGCACTCATGTTTGTATTAGCTCGCCGTTGCTCGTGTCATAGTATTAGCTCCACTCTAATATCATAGTATTAGCTCCACTCTAATACTATGCTCGTGTTAATCAGAGACCATCAATAAGAAATCTTGGTAATACAATAATAATTTCTTTTCATCTGTGATAAACCACCTTGCATCGTAGAACCGGTTTTCAAAGTTTTTAATTAACTTGAATTAAATTTTTTAAAATTCTGATGAAAAGAAAGTTAAGCAACGTATTTATGTGACGTCATATAATAATCCATTTGCGGGAGAATGACGTAATTATGATTAAACCGACAGTAGCGCCGCAAAGCGAGGAGTGTTTATAAGGAAAATTTCATTGGTTGACTTTCGTCACGTGATCTCAGAAAAGTTTCCCCTCTGTTTCTTATTCCTCTGTGGATAAATGCGCACTCGTTTCGTCATACGCAAATTGCACACGAAATTCCCTACGAAAATCTTGAAAATTCCGTTACATAAGTGGATAAACGAAAATGAAAAATTTTTAAATATCGTATTAATTTTTCGTTTTCGTATCTTTTTGATTTCGTACGAAAAGTCGCAAACTGTCTAATAACAGGCAGCATTTTCATTTATTTATTTAGATTATAGTATAGCCAGTTTTGAATATAGATACAACATTTTTTCTTTTTTTTTTATTTTGCTTGAACAATTACACATATCGGATAAAAGTGGTGGTTTTGAATAGTTTCTTATCCTATTTTTTCTTTGGTAAACAATTGGATCGACCTCATATTCACTACTTTCAAAATGAACAGAGCAGACCCTGTTGTTTTTGCCGGGATTCCATTTATCTGTCCGATAAAAATCTATCCATTGCTTTTTTCTTACTTCTTGAGTAGAAAAGGGTGAAGCATAATTGTTACACACGAATACCAAACGAAGTTTATAAGGCATGGTCAAATCGATGTCAGCTATTCGTGAGCAAGGTTTCCAAATTCATTCAATGTCATTCATCTAACGTCTCCTTTGTCGTGAAGTCACTAACCTAAGCTACACACATTTCAATAAACATTCTTTTACACAGAGGTCATTAAATGAATTAAAATGGCCAAGGTAATATTTAGAAACTCTTTCTTGTAAGTTTACTTAAAAAAAATCACGTTATCGAAGATTACAAGCAATAAGATTAGCTCTCTTACGTCTCTCTATTGAATTCTTTAGCAGGCCGATGACGTCACAGCGCCAGCCTGCTAGGCATAATCATGGCGGACGCCGTTTTTCGCTCACTGTCGTATTTTGCCGTTTTCATCGCAGATTTTTAAGGAATATGATGATTTTTATGGAAAATGATTAATGAAAGTGTACTATAAACGTCATGAAATAACAAAATTTAAATTAAAAATGTGATTTTTAGTGGTACTTGTCCTTTAACAATGCTAAAATGCGTGCGGGAGCAATTTCCCCAATCTGTCGCCAGATGTCCACTTTTCTCAATAAAAACTCTGTAAAACCATGTTGTACAACGGAAAAACATCGATGTTTGCGAGGCTTTTTCAAATTCAGTGGAGTCTTCAAATAAAACATAGGTTTCATATATTGCTTCCATTGAGCACAGAGCTAACTAATGTAACTTGTTCATTCTGATAATTTCAAAACTTTTCGAGAAATAGGCTGTGTTTTCCGTATTAATGTCGCCCATGATAAAACGGCCAGGGCCAGTCAGTCAGCTGAATAGAGTTTTTTGACACAGTAGTACTTTATTAAAAAAAATTAACATAATATTTTATTTACTTATTTATTTATTTATTTTTGAAATTATCATGAATTGTCATCTAACGAGGAGTAAAAATCTTTCGAAGTTTTCGTGGTTTAACCATGAGAAGATCGAAAAATGTTTATTTTTTTACATCTGAAATTCATTTATATAGCTGTACAGAATTAATTTCACAAATGATGGTTTATTTAGAAAAGCATTTGCTTAGTGGTATTATTTTTATTTTTGAATTTATCATGGTTACAAAAGCACATGTAATACAATTGAAATAGCTGGCTTTCTGCTTGTTTATTGAGAAAAGAGGACACCTAGTGATGAAATTTGGAAATCGCTCACGCACGCAGTTTTCAGTAGCATGCTCAGGCCTTGTTAATCTCGAAGGCCTCATTAACAGTGGCTGTGTAAATAAAAGCATAAAGCCAAGGCATCGTAACATGCAGGTTTCAGCGCTTAGAAGCGATTAAAAAATTAAGAATAGAAGCCATGAGGAGATCATTGGCAGAAAGAGGAGAGTGAGTGGGAGATTCGAGCGAAAAGGAGGTCTAACCCCTACCCCTAGAAAATTAAAATTTTCAAAATTTACCCCTTCACCCCCAGGGACGCAAAATGGTTTTATTCTGAATTAGGGGACATTAAAACCAAATAATCAATATTCATTTTCTCCCAATCTGTTCCCCTTGAGTCGTTATTTGGACCTAAAGAAGGGACACCAATTATGAAACACCCTGTACATGCCCACGCAGGCATGCCATAGAGGCGGATAGTCTGAATCATCGTCTTATACAGTAGTAGTTTACTGTCGATGCTGAGGGCACTGTTTCGATCCAGGAGAGCTATGAGGCTGTACTTAGCCCTCTTCGCTTTGTTCAGAACGTAATTCACGTGACAGTTCCAGGAGAGTTTTGAGTCGATTGTAACGTCAAGGTACTTGTAGTTGTCAACCCATTTGAGTTCCTTATTGAATAGAATAAGAGAATCCTGTGGACGCTTAAGCTTTTTGTTCAAATATACAGCTTTGCATTTTCCGATGTTAAGGTTCAGTTTCAGGAAATTAAACTAGTCTTCAAATTTTTTCAAGAGGTTCTGCAGACGAGTGATAACGTAAGATGGATGGTGCGGCCAAGTCATGATGGTAGTATCATCAGCATAGAAATATAAATTACATTTTTCGGGATTTGGGAAATCATGTACAAAATAATTAAACAAAACGGGCCCGAGGACAGAGTCTTCTGAGACGCCGGCCTTTACCTTGCGGGGCTTAGAGAAGTTTTCGCCAACTTTAGCCTGATAGAACCTTTCGCTAAGAAATGATTTCACCATAAAAATCAAATTAGGAGGAAATTCGTCTCTAATCATCTTTTAGATTAGCCCCACGTGCCACACCTGATCGAAAGTTATACTGATATTAAAAAAAAAATACGCCACAGTACCTGAAAAGGTTAAGTGGGGTGCTCAGATCTTCAACCAGCCTCCATATCTGCATCTGACACGAACGGGTGGCACGAAAGCCGAACTGCTCTTTCCGAACTAAACCTTTGGTGAGACAGTGGTCGTTTCCTCCAAAACTTTGGACATCAACGAGAGTAGACTGATCAGTCAGTAGCTCGCGGAAATTGCAGGATTTTGCCCCTGCTTGGGGATATATAACATAATAGATTGCTTGCAAGGAGTCGGGAAGTAGGAAGAATTCCAGCAATCGAGATGTCGCTTATAATGTTCTTTGGCAGATTCCTTAGGGCATTATTATCTACCTTGTCTCTTCCTGGAGCCTTCTTCTTTTTCATATTTCTGATGATGGTAGCAATCTCGCCGGTCTCGGTGTGAGTTTTCGATGTATGTTGCGAGACTTAATCAAAGTTCATAAGACCATAATCCACACAGAGGGACACGTATTGACTCTCGGGATTTTTGTTATCAGGGGTAAGAAACTGCATTTCCAAAATAACTGCAATTATTTGGGCTTTATCCTGATCCGTTTGCACGTAATTACCTTGAGGGGTGCGAAGTGCAGGAAGTATATCATTCTTCTTCTGTAGAGCTCTAACCATGTTCCAAATTGAATTGACGTTAGCCGCCAAGTTTTCTGCTTGTCATACCATCTTGCGTCACGTAACTCTTTCATTTGCTACGTCGCGGCTGCTATTGCTTTAGTGGTTTTGACGTGATGACGTTACAATGGTGACTGAAAAACATAATACATCATGACGTCTGTTAACATCTAATGCTTAACGTGACAGCCATATATTGCAAGAATTCATAATCTATACACTTCTTTTGTATATGTGCTTTCAAAATGTTATTAAAGTGGTTGCAGTTAGTAATAAACGATTCTCGAGAGCAAGTAAATATTTTTGACCTAAGGCATATGGTAAATCATTCCAGGCTTTCAGTGATTATATGGGAATGAATTTGATTTAAATATCGATAGTATAGGAAGTATAAATTTAAAACGTTGGAGTAAACGTGTTTCGATCCAACTATTGAATAGATGTTTAATAAAATGACACGGCGATAGTTTTTAAATTGCAACAGGCAATAAAAGCATCAAAAGACAATAGACCATGTTTACTACAAAATTCAGATATTGATTGGTAACGGTCTAGTTTTAATGCAATTCTAATACATTTGTTTACAGCGGTCTTCAAGATTCTTAACCGATAACTATAGGCAGTTGACCATAAACAGTTACAATATTCAATTGTAGCATATACATATGAATGAACAACAGTGGTAAGTTCTTTTGTATTGAAGGTCTTACTCAGTCGATATTTATTTAATTATTTTATTTATTAATTAATTTATTTATTTATTTATACGGGAGAAGAAAATCCCATTAGCATATAAATACACAAGAAAAATAAATACAAAAAATAAATCGTAAATAAATACAAATTCAAAAAAAGAAAATAAAAATATCACAAATCTTAGAAATTGAAGTCCAGTTTTCTAAGCTTGTCTTTACTCTCATAAAAAATATCAAACACAGTGAGGTAAGTATTGGCGAGTCTTTGAGTTCTTTTGAGTGGAGTATGGTAAGTACGGTTATTTGAGGTACTGGAGTTTTGAATGAAAAATGTTATCGGGGTTCTTGTTTGATGAACAGGAACGCAAAAGGACAGCTCTCCTAGTAGATCGGGGCAATCAAGGTGAAAATGAATTAAGTCATACAAGAAAATTAGATCACATTTGATTCGACGAGAGGCAAGTGATTTCAGTCTCGGTAACAATGGGTTTTCACCAGGGCTGTAATCGGCACACAGTTTAAATTTAGCATATTTGAGGAAGCGATTCTGAACGCCTTGGGCCCCAGACTGTGGAGGCGTATTCCAATATAGGACGGACTAAGGAGCAATAAAGAATTTTCAATGTCTGTAGATCAATTTTCAATGATCTGTAGATACGGTAAATAACTTATTTTTGTCATCTTAGACGTTAGCTTAAAGATATGGGTTTGAAAATTTAAATGGGCATCGAATTCAATACCTAAAATATTTATTGGGTTGGTACTCTCCGTGTGATTACTCTGGCTAAAAACAGTTGTTATTGTTTTTTGCATATTTAATACTATTCCTCGATTTTTGTACCACTCATCTACATGGACCAGATCACATTTCAAATTAATCATTTTATCACCAATTTCATTTGAATCACATGTTCTAAACAGAAAGTTATCATCAACATAAGAAATCATGGTGTTGTGAATGGGAAGTTGAAATATTGAATTCGAGAAGATTGAATAGAATAGATTCCCAAATCCAGACCCTTTCATGACTCCGTTGTTTGAAGCATAAGTATACAAGACGTTTCTGTCGTATTTATCCACTATGCACAGAGATCGATGCTAAAATATGATACACACAATGATAGAGCAGGTCCTCTGACTCCAAAATTATACAATTCATGTGTAAGTTGCTCACGTGGAACAGTATCATATTAGGGTTCATTTTAAAATTATAGTAGCTCTGATTTTTATATAACCATGATATATAATGAATGAATATAACGTAAAATTAATGATAGTCGAAACCGGTTTCAAGTAACCTGGTTTAGTGGAACCGTTATGGTTCATTGGAACTTTCAATGCTAAAATATGGCATGTAATATATCAAACGACTTATAATCAGGTGTCATGAATGAATCTTCTTTATATATAAAAATTCAGGTTCAGGGTGCGTCTGTAAATGTTCTAAAAAAGCTCATATTCGCACCATATGTTCGTTAGGTCCAAAGTAAAGTTTACATGTCCCCAAAGTAAGGGGAAAGGTGTAAAAATCATATATATTGGTTTATGTTTGTTTGATTGCTCAACACTTGGCGCCAGTGTTTATCTTTTTTTTTTATATAGACCTTTCCCATGAAACCGAAATTGGAGTAACTAAGC
>JAHWFO010035192.1:187308-258070 GCA_023313115.1 Rhysida immarginata | reverse complement strand
CCCCCCCAAAACCCCCAAAAAGACCACACCCAAAACAGAGGACCAACGCCAAAAAAAGACCACACCCAAATAAAGACTAACGCCCAAAAAAAGACCACACCCAAATAAAGACCACACCTAATAAAGACCACACCCAAAACAGAGGACCAACGCCCAAAACAGGGGAGGCGGGGTGGGTGGTCACGTGACACGAAACCTGCATGCTGATTGGTTGAACGCCTGTGACATCAGGTAGGGGGGTGGAGGGGTTGGGTGGTCACGTGACACGAAACCTGGGGGTGGAGGGGGTGGGTGGTCATGTGATACGAAACCTGCACTTTGATTGGTTGAACGCCTGTGACGTCAGGAAGGGGGGGTGGGTGGTCACGTGACGCGAATACTGCACATTGATTGGTTGAATTCGGGCCACGCCCACCTCATTAATATGCAACCCGATCAAGTCCTTATCTACTCATATTATATGATTAGGTAGATCCCCAGAAAATAACGCCATAGCACAAGAGAGAGTGTATTCAAGAAAGATAAAGTAACAAGAGGATTTTTTGGGACAACTAGTGAAGCCTGGAAATCAAACCTTGTTTCCGATTCTGTGTGGTTAAGAGAGTATCAGCATGCAAATCCCAAGATAGTTCGTGCGATAACCATATCATATACCAAGATACTTAAAAAACATTAATTACTATTAATCGATTATCATAGCATATGGTGGATGACGAAGGAATATTAGATATTTTTCGCTGATTAAAAAACATGACCTTAGTTTTATCTAGGTTGATTATTAAAGAATTAGAATCGTTCCATAGTTTCAATGAAAATAAAATATTATTTAAAGACAATAAAAGCTGAGCGATGTCCGTATGCGAAGATAAGAAGGTAGCGTAATCAGCGTAGAGGATAGCTTTAATAGAAGAAAAAATATAAGGTAATTCGTTTTTAAACAAATTAAAAATAAGAGGAGAAGGTATCGATCCTTGAGAGACATCTTGATTTGTAGTCAATATATCACAAGAAACTCGGAGATAAGTAGTAATATCTATTGGATAAGAGAGTAGTTAACCACAAAAGGGGAGGCCCATTGATATTAATCAATAAAGATAGCTGCCATGAACTTATTAACAACCATTTCACAACAGACAGATTCAATAAGATCAAAACAGGCTGTTTCAGCACTTCGATTGGGAAAAAAGCCGTGTTGCATATCATTTATGCGGGAGTAAGAATAGATATATTGCGATAAACGTAAACAAAAAAGCCTCTCAAATATTTTCGCAAAAGTAGGGAGACGATAATTGGCATAAGACTTGAGGTATCCCTTCTTAAAAATAGGGGTAATTCTAGTTAATTTAAGCATAGAAGGATAAGAACCAGAAGTAAGAGAATGATTAAAAATAAAAGAGGTAGGGCAATAGAGTTTTTAAGAGCGATGATAGTGTTTGGCTTAAAGTCAAGAGGGTCAGGCACAGCAGAGGATTTAAGCTGAAAACTTACATCAGATACTTCTTCCGGTGAAGGGGGAATAGCAAAAAATGCAGAATTACTAGGAAAATGATACACTGGCGGAAAAAAGATCCCAATACCATGAAGGACTTGTGCTAGATAAATGAAATTTGGACAATATATTCAGCTATGGTATTTATTCAATTGATTCAAGTTTCAAGGTTACAACTTATAGGGGGCGCCATCAGCGCCACCCTGTATATGCAAATGAGACATTCCAATGACAGATATATAGGAGATCAGATGCGCGTCTGTGTCACTTCAGACACTTGTGGGCGTGTGTGATATTGTAGAGTACGTAAAACATGCCTCGAAGGCGACTGCGACGTGAATATGGCCAGCTAACCCAATTCGAGTGAGGACGTGTACTGGGCCTTCGAGATGGTGGACTTTCGTTCCGTGCTATTGCAAAACGCATGGGTCGAGACGTTGCCACTGTGTACAACGTTTGGCAGCAATGGTCCATGGAAGGCAGAATTACCAGGTGACCCCTGGCCACTGGAGACAGGGTTGATTGACGCATCTGGAGGATGGCTGTGGCAAATCGAACAGCATCTGCAGTGGACATTCAGGCTGCTCTGGCACCCATCGTCACTCCACCCACAATTCGGAAACGTATCCTGGCCAGGAACCTCCACTCCAGGTGCCCTGTGGCAGGTTTGCCTCTTACCCCTCAACACCGTGTGGCACGTCTTCAGTGGTGTCAAGCCAGAGCGACTTGGAGGGCAGAATGGAGGTCTGTGGTCTTCACGGATGAAAGTCGTTTATGTCTGGGTGAGAGTGATGGTCCTGTTACCGAGCTGTATCCGTCGTCGGCATTCTGGCCCTACCCCTGGCGTTAGGGTATGGGGAGGGATTTCCTACGACAGCAGAAACCCCTGGTGGTTATCCCAGTCACCATGATGGCAAACGTTTACATTCGGGTGGTTTTTTGAAACCCATTGTGCTGCTATTCATGGCTGGTATGCCAGGGGGGCTGTTCCAACAGGATAACGCTCGACCCCACACAAGCGCTGAAACCCAACGTGTCCTGAACGTGTCCACCTCCTGCCATGGCCAGCACGATCACCAGTCCTGTTGCCCATCGAGAACATCTGGGACATGGTCGGACACCGTGTCAGGGCTGTTCCACAACCAGCAACAACTGTCGCTGATCTGACCATCCAGGTACAACAGACATGGAATGCCATACCACAAAATGACATTCGGCATCTCTACGGCCGTATGCATGCACGTGTGCAGGCGTGCATGGACCAGCGCGGTGACTACAGCGGGTACTAAAGTCCGTGCTTTTCACCATGTACAGGGTGGCACTGGTGGCGACCCCTATAAGTTGTAACCATGAAACGTAAATCAATTGAATAAATACCACAGCTGAATATATTGTCCAAATTTCATTCATCTAGCACAAGTCCTTCGTGGTGTTGGGATTTTTTTTCCACCAGTGTATGTATAGTTGAGACTAGAAGAATTTCAAAAGTTCATAGAGGAGGTAGGAAGAAGAAGTACTTGTAGAAAATCTGTTAAAAAGAAGAAACAACTTGACAATGATAAGAAAACGGAGAATTAAAAGAGCGAGAACCTTTGGTTAAATTAGGTAACAATTGCCATTTGCCTTTGTTAGACTGAAATTGCTTAAACAAAGTCTAATAATAGCGCTGTTTAGACTCAATTATAAGTTTGAGACGGTTAAAAAAGCTTTTAAAAGAACGAATAGGAGAAGGAGAGGGATTACGTCGTGACTTCCTTGGAACTAATTTCGACTATCATTAATTTTACATTATGTTCATTCATGGCACATCATTCCAAGTTGTTTGATAAATTACATGCCATATTTTAGCATTGAAAATTCCAATGAACCATAATGGTTTCTACTAAACCAGATTCCTTGAAACCAATTTTGACTGTCATCAATTTTACATTATATTCAATCATGAAACATCAGTTTAAGACGTTTGATATATTAAATGCCATATTTTAGCACTGAAAGACCAATAAACCATAATGGTTCCACTAAACCAGGTTCCTTGTAACCAATCTCGACTATCATGAATTTTACGTTACATTCATTCATGACACATCATTCCAAGTCATTTGATATATTACATGCCACATTTTAACATTGAATGTTCCAATGAAACACAATGGTTCCACTAAACCAGGTTCCTTGAAACCAATTTCGACTATCATTAATTTTACGTTATATTCATTCATGAAACATCATTCCAAGTCATTTGATATATTACATGCCATATTTTAGCATTGAAAGTTTCAACAAATATAATGGTTCCACTAAAACAGGAAACTTGAAACCAACTTGGATTATCAATAATTTTACGTTATGAAACATCATTCCAAGCGGTATGATATATTACATGCCATATTTTATCATTGAAAGTTCTAATGAACAATAATGGTTCCACTAAACCAGGTTTGTTGAAACCAATTTCAACTATCATTAATTTTCAATTACATTCATTTATGACACATCATTCCAAGTCGTTTGATATATTACATGCCATATTTTATCATTGAAAGTTCCAATGAACCATAATGGTTTCTACTAAACCAGGTTCCTTGAAACCAATTTCGACTATCATTAATTTTATATTATATTCATTCATGACACATCATTCCAAGACGTTTGATATATGAAATGCCATATTTTAGCATTGAAAGTTCCAATGAACCATAATATTTCCACTAAACCAGGTTCCTTGCAACCAATCTCGACTATCATGAATTTTACGTTACGTTCATTCATGACACATCATTCCAAGTCGTTTGATATATCATGCCATATGTTAGCTTTGAAAGTTCCAATAAAACACAATGGTTCCATTAAACCAGGTTCCTTGAAACCAATTTCGACTATCATTAATTTTACGTTATATTGAAACTTGAATCAATTGAATAAATACCATAGCTGAATATACTGTCCAAATTTCATTCATCTAGCACAAGTCCTTCATGGTGTTGGGATATTTTTCCGCCAGTGCATGTATAGTTGAGACTAAAGAATTTCAAAAGTTCATAGAGGAGGTAGGAGGAAGAAGTACTTGTAGAAAATCTGTTAAAAAGAAGAAACAACTTGACTATGATGAGAAAACGGAGAATTAAAAGAGCGAGAACCTTTGGTTAAATTAGGTAATAATTGCCATTTGCCTTTGTTGGACTGAAATTGCTTAAGCAAAGTCTCATAATAGCGGTGTTTAAACTCATTAATTATAAGTTTGAGACGGTTAAAAAAAGCTTTTAAAAGGACGAATAGGAGAAGGAGAGGGATTACGTCGTGACTTCCTTGGAACTAATTTCGACTATTATTAATTTTACATTATGTTCATTCATGACACATCATTCCAAGTTGTTTGATAAATTACATGCCATATTTTAGCATTGAAAATTCCAATGAACCATAATGGTTTCTACTAAACCAGATTCCTTGAAACCAATTTTGACTGTCATCAATTTTACATTATATGCAATCATGAAACATCAGTTTAAGATGTTTGATATATTAAATGCCATATTTTAGCATTGAAAGACCAATAAACCATAATGGTTCCACTAAACCAGGTTCCTTGTAACCAATCTCGACTATCATGAATTTTACGTTACATTCATTCATGACACATCAATCCAAGTCATTTGATATATTACATGCCATATTTTAGCAATGAAAGTTCCAATGAAACACAATGGTTCCACTAAACCAGGTTCCTTGAAACCAATTTCGACAATCATTAATTTTACGTTATATTGAAACTTGAATCAATTAAATAAATACATTAATTTTACATTATACTTATTCATGACATATATGCCACATTTTAACATTGAAAATACCAATGAAACACAATGGTTCCACTAAACCAGATTCCTTGAAACCAATTTCGACTATTATAATTTTACGTTATATTCATTCATGACACATCATTACAGCCGTTTGATATATTACATGCCATATTTTAGCATTGAATGTTCCAATGAAACACAATGGTTCTACTAAACCAGGTTCCTTGAAACCAATTTCGACTATCATTAATTTTACATTATATTCATTCATGACACATCATTTCAAATCTTTTGATATATTACATGCCATATTTTAGCATTGAAAATTTTTGAGGGTGTCATAAGGGTACTATTAGAGCACGTGTCATGTTTCAATTTCAACCATTTTCAAAAAGGTTCATTCCCGGTGAAAAACTATATTTATTAATTGGTGAAAATAGTAATTTATATCCGCTTCCATCTCGTCGTTACGATTTGTTTGATATATTACTTAATATACAATCTGTGACAATAAAGTTCGGTGAATGAAGTCAAATTGCTAACGGCCATAAGAGTGCACCATCGTCGTATCCTGCCCCAGACAGGTCGAGACATGTTTAAACAAATTTGAGAGAATCAGTGCTGCGAGTGTGTTTATTGTGTTTAAACAGGACATTGAAGAGAGAAGGTTTAGTACGCGCGGTCGAAACCCAAAATGGATCAGCGAACGAAAGAGACTCATGAAATGATGACAACAGTTTACAAAGAAAGTGCTATTACTTTGAAATGTGTTTGTGAGTGGTTTAAACGGTTCTGAGGAGGCCGGAACACCGTAGAAGACGCCCCCCGAAGTGGCCAGACATCCAACGTAATTTTACGACCCATGTGATGGCTATCTCTAAAAACGACTACGCCAGGAGAAATTTAGAGGAAGGTAGAGAGGTGAGTAAAAGATTTCTGAAGGCTTTATAAATAAAGATTGCCAAGTTAAAGGTATAGAGTAGATATATGGAAAGAATACTGACAGAATTAAATAGATGTGACATGGTAGGTTTGCAGAGTTTCAGATAAATACGGAGAAACCACTTTTGGAGATGAAAAAAGGCGTTAAAGATTAGATTTGGTGGAGGAGCGCAGAATTAAATCCCATAGTAAAAGGAGGAGTGCATAAAGGTATAATGGAGGAAATGGAGATGGGAGAAAAGACTGAGGTGATAGTTTAGAGTGGTGGTGAGGGTATAAATGTGTGTAACCCAAGATAGGTTATGAGACAAGTAAATTCCCAGATATTTAAAGGACGTAGAGGGAAAGTTGCTGTGGGAATTTTAATATTAGCTTAAAGGAAGTAGAATCGAATTTTTTGTTATGTTGGGAGAAAATGATGTACGTAGTTTTGTCGAGGTTCAGTTGCAAATGATTGGTACTCTTCCAGAGGAAAAATTTATGGAGACATGTTTTGAACTTGTGTTTGAGTCTCGAAAGTGAGAGATCCGCGAGAGATTGAGTAGCGTCATCAGCATAAAGGGTTAGGGACAGAGAGGGGAGTATATAGGCGAGATCATTGATAAAAAAGTTGAAAACAAGGGGAGAGAGAATAGACCCTTGGGGGACCCCAATATAACGTGTTATTGGGTCAGAGGATATATTAGCTAAACTTCAGAAATAAACTCTATGTGACAGGAAACTTGAGGTCCAGTCTAATGGAGGACCGCGAATATTATAAAACTGAGACAGTTTGAAGAGAAGGAGACTATGAGGAATAATCTACAAAAGGGATATGACAAACTTGTTACTGGCCATATTGCATGTAATAAAATCAATCACCTCGAAGCAAGCGGTGGATGTACTGTGCTTTGGGATGAAACCATGTTGCAAGAGAGAAAGGAGATTGTTTGTGAATACAAAAGAGGAGAGACTGGCATGGAAGGGGCTTTCAAAGATTTTCGAGAAAGAGGGAAGGATTGAGATAGGAAGGTAGTTGGAAAAGTTAGAAGAGTCACCCTTTTTTGGAGTGGGATAATTTTAGCTGTGTGAAGGCAAGAGGGAAAATCCCTTGAGCGAGCAAAATATTGAAGACCAAAGGGAGGAGGAGAGCGAAACCTGATGTGGCTGTTAAGACAATTTTGGGACAAATACTGAGTGGGTGGAGATGACTTAAGGTGAGATATGAGAGGGAGAACCTCATCTGGAGAAGTTGGAGTGATAAAAAAGGAGGAAGGATTAGAGGGAATAGAGAAAGGATAGTTTGTAGGAGAAGGGAAATTGCTAGGGGGTTGGGGTAGCAGGTTTTCTAAGAAAGATGTAAGCTGAGAGGGGTTAAGATTTGAGGTGTCTGAGAATAGGGTAACTTGAGTTGAAGTGCTGCAAATTAGATTATTAATAACCTTCCAATTATATTTTTTGTCGCATATGTTGTTGAATAGGTGTGAAACGTAGGCAGATTTAGTTTTTTTAATCATGGATCGGACATGGTTAGAGAAGGAGCGAAAATTGAGTTTAATATGTAGATTAGGGGTGCGTCTAAATTTGCGATAGAGAGTGTTCTTATGAGAGATAAGAGAAAGAATCTCGGAGTTCACACATGGCTTTGAGACAGGGGGTTTGGAATTCGAGTGAGTGGAAGGAATAAAAGGAAGGTATCTTGCTAAACCAAAATTTATATGGTTCAAAAACTTTGTTACCCTCTTTGGGTCAAAAAAAGAAGAGGGTAACAATATCAATGTCTGCAGGAAGCAAAGAGGTCCAACTTGTATTTTCCGAAAAGGAATTGAAGGCCGTCAATCTGTTGTTAGTTTGAAGCTGGGATTTAATGGAAGGAGAGGAGGATTGTGAAGGCTTGGAAAAAGTCTGGAGAGAGAAGGTTAGGAAATGATCTGAAAAAGCACAATCAATGGTGCCACTAAACCTATTATTAGAAGAAGAGGAACAGTGATCCAAGAGAGAATATGTGTTATGGAAACTAGAGTATTCGGTGGGGAAGGTGATAAGTGGGACTAACCTGGATCTGGTCATTAGGTCAAGAACTAAAAGAACATTTGTGGAAGATAGAAGAAAATCCAAATTGAAATCACCTGCAATCAGGATTTTATGAGAAGAAAGAGTGAGCTCGATTAGCAAGGATGAGAGAAAAGATAAGAACGAGGAGACATGTCCAGTGGAGATAAGCACCAATTTCGAGTTAATCAGTAAGGTGAGAATTTCATAATCGGGAGTGGATAATGTATAGATTGGGATATGAATGTAACTAAGAGAGTTAGAAATATAAACAACGATACCGCCTCCTCTCTTAGCATGATGCAATGCTTCGAACATAAATTTAGGTAAGAGGGGAATATCAGTGCAGGATTTAGACCAGGAAGAAGGAAAAGGAGAAGGAAATGATTTGTGTTGAAGGGGGAGGAGAGCAAGGAGAGCTTGGAAAGAGAAGAAATTCGCCTGGAGGCTGTGGATGTTGGGACTTAATAGGAACAGAGAAGAGGAGGGCACAGGGAGGAATTTTTAAGTAATTATAGAATTGAATTTGGAGGCGAAGACATCGAGAGAGAGAATGGGGTGAGTGGCAGACTGAAGTAGACAGTGAGCAATGGAAGCATAAAATAAATATAAGAGACATGTGGATGGGAAAAGGGGGTGGGGGATAAGGGATAAAGGAAGGAAAGAACAAGAAAGCAGGAATTATGAAAGATTAAAAATATATGTTATATGTGTGAACAGAAAGCAAGGAAAAAAATTACATGGGGAATCCGAGGAATTATTTGGCTGGATCATCATCGGTGATGAGGTGCAAATGTTCGATTGGATGGCGATTGTTGAGCCAGTCTGGTCTTTCGTGAAGACTCTTCCATCGTAGATCCAAGCATTGCACAGGCCAAACTTGGTTTTGGCTGCTCAAAGAAAACGGTAATGGACTGTGGTTAATTCGTCTGCGATGTGGATTGGCAGGCAGCGCAGCTTCTGTCAGTTTTTGATAATCGTATCTTTGTATGAAGAGATGGTGAATTGTAGTAAGATGGGTCTAATCCTGGCCAGGGTGCGGGGAGTGATGTGATTTTCAGTGGAAATGGTTGATAGATCCAGGTGGATATCCAGTTTGGTGTGAAACAACTCACAGATAACAAGAGGGTGTCCTCTGAGGGAGATTCAGGGAGGCTATAAATACGCATGTTATTGTGCCCAGAACGCTGTTCTAGGTCGTCGATGTCAAATTGAAGTTCCACGAGCTGCATCTAGAGTGTGGAGGCTCTGTAAAGGGTAGCCGAATCAGTTTGTGGGGAGGAGCATGTTAACACTGCGTCTATTTTATTGAGATGGGCGTCCAGAGCATCCAATCTCGATTCAGTCAAAGAGATTCTGATAATTAAGTCCGAGAGTAGAACATCCATTTTAGAAGTGAGCCATTTAAAAATATCATTGAAGAGTTTGTCTAACTTGGCTGGATTGGTCAACAAGTCCGTGATGCTCCTTTCCACAGCTGTGGCGATGGATTTGTCCAAGGCAGGGGGGAGCGGCGTGCTCGAGGCTGTGGTGGGAGCTGGGCTTCCTGC
Organism: Rhysida immarginata; assembly: GCA_023313115.1. NCBI lineage: Eukaryota > Metazoa > Arthropoda > Chilopoda > Scolopendromorpha > Scolopendridae > Rhysida > Rhysida immarginata. The sequence goes on along the minus strand of JAHWFO010035192.1, from coordinate 248,255 downwards.
TTCGTCTTTTGGCATGTTTAGGAACCTACCAACATATGAACCTACCAACTTTTATATAAAAAGCCCTCAATAACTCCATAGTTACTACCCTCCCCCAACAGGGAATTACCACTACCTGAACCCCTTATAACACCCGACACAGAGATTCCCTACCAATTGCTCACGTAAGACAAAACGTCCAACTCAAAATTGTGTCCATTGTCAGGAATAGACTTTGGTCCACATTATCCCTAGCTCTCCATTCATCACCAAACCCTGCCACTTTCAAATACCATCTAAAGAAATATTTTTATAACATTCCCACCAAGCTAACTTTCCCCTTCTGTCCTCACCCTTTCCCTCCAGAAAATTTAACTTTTAATCATCAAATACTGTTTCTTTGTTCCCCACCCAGGGACCTTCCACCCCATATTGGCACTGTATCTTTCTTTAGATTGAATAAATAAATAAATATAAATAATAAAAATATATAATAGGTAAAAAAGATAAATAAATAAATCAAAATACAAAAATAAAAAATAAGAAATCGTAAATAAAAACAAAAAAGCTGATTTTTCGAATAGAGGCAACCCTTTGTCAAAGCAAGGATAGTTCTCTATCTTATCTTATCTGGTACAGAGGGTGGATTATCGCGAGCGATAATCTGCGGCACCTACTCCTACGAGGGAGTTTTGCGCCATCCCGTTAATAACGACTGCTACTGTCATCTCGACGGCTTAACGTGCCCTCCGAAGCACGGGGGGTTTCATGATGGAAAAGCTGCTGGGGATAAACGAACCAGAGGCTGTCACCAACTGCTGGAACACCAGCTATGGTCAATCGGCAAATGGCTCAGACCAAAGTCCCCCAACAGCCGCGCCCCAAATAGCTGTCCCGCCAGCGGTGGCCCTCAAGCCCAGGCCGTCACCCAACCAGCAGCTGGCCGCGCCTGAAGTTGCTGAACTCCATCGATTGGCAAGCCAACCGACGAGACAACCAGGCCACGGCCACCCCCAGGATAGTTCTCTAAATCAAGGAGAATATTAGAGAACTACCTTGAAGCCATCGACAATTTAACAATGCAGGGAAACGGAATGAGCGGTCCAGAAGCAAGGCTTCCAAAGCTGTACTCATCCAGGAAGTAACCAGGGGAAATACACAGAACTAGACAAGAAGCAAGAATCAACCTAGTTAAGTCATCCAGAGGATAAAATGGAGTCCTTTCCTGTCAGGATAATAAACTCTGAAGTCGACAATGGATAAACCCAGCAGCCTAGCTCACTTTGCATGCTCACCCAAAAAGAAAACTAGATGATGTACACTGAGTTGGAAAAGAAGGCTGATGAACCTCTTACCTCATCCAGATAGGAAGTCCCTACAGGGCAGGGACGAGAATCGAAATTTGGATTGACGAATATCAAGTCCAATAAATAGGATCTAAAAGATCCAGTAGTTGGGGAATATGGCCTTCCTTATGTCATCGAAACAGATATCCTGGATATGATGGGGTCCTCGAAACTGAGTGAACCCCTAACAACGAGTGAGTGATCCAGAATACTGGAGACAAGAGTATTTTCGTGATTTTTTATCTTGGGCAGCATGTTCTTCATCAGTGTCTGGACATAGGTACCAATGTGGGACATCCCTAGATCATCGTAGATATAGTGGTTGTTGGCAACTCTTCTGTTAAGTTGGGCAATGGAGCAGAGAGCAATATTTTGGAAGGTCTGAAGATCCTTCCATCTTGAATTGCAAATACTAGCCAAAGCAGGCATACCGTGAAGCATAATGGTATATATCACGATCTTGTACGACAATAGTTTGTTATCCTAGGAGCGCAATCAAGCTAAACTTTGATTTCTTGGCCTTTTTGAGCGCATATTGAACTTGGGCGTTCCAGTTGACCTTAACACCGAGGTACTATAATTTTTTGCCCACTCAAGCTTTCTGCCATATAGGAAGAATTGCCTTGGAGGATTTTTGTGTTTGCGAGTGATAAACATGACTTTACACTTTTTGACATTGAGCTGTAATTGCCACTTAGACAACCAGCTCTCGCACTGATGCAAAGCTTTCTGCAGTCGAGTGATGTGGGCAGGGTTATGTGCCCAAGTCATGATAGCTCTATGGTCTGCAAACAAGTAGAGGATTGCATTTTGAAAACTAGGGAAAGTCATGAATGAAGAAGTTGAACAAGGCTGGGCCCAAGACAGCTTTGGGGAACACAAGCTATTATCTCATAGGTGTCAGATAAGGAGTCACCAACCTTGACAAGAAAAGTCCTAACTGTTAGGAAGGAGCGAACCAATGCAATTAGGAACCCACAAGAAAGCATATTGAAAATGAGACCATCATGCCTTTTGAACGTTTAGGAATACGAGACCAGCAAACAAGGAAACATTGAGAGGACCGCTTAGATCAGCAACTAGCCTCCATACCTGTAACTGGCGAGAGTGACCTGAATGAAAACCAAATTGCTCCTTACTAACAAGGTTGTTTGCTTCGCAGAAGTCATTGAACCTCTTAAGATAGTGCACTCAAAGAGCTTGGAAAGCATGGGCAGCAAGCTAATGGGCCTATATGTAGCAAAGGAGGGGGGGGGTTCTAGAAATTTAGGCATCGACTACTAAGGTCATTTTGCGCCTTTTACACAATTTATATCTGTACGCAGCCCGGGACAAACACAAACATCCATGCCCATGGCGGGATTCGAACCCACGGCCCGACAATGATAGGCATTTAGCAGTCAACAATGATAGAATGCGAGTTTGCACTAACCGTACCTTGACAAGCATTGATGTGGAAAATCAAAAATTCCTGTCAAGGTGGGCAACACACTTATCCACCACTTGCTGCCAATGGATTAAGTCCATATCTGGTGAAAATGAAAATATAAAATCAAGCACTGTGATCTGACCACACCATGTTATTAGGATCGACTTGAGCTTGTCAACCTTCCACTTCCCAATTGTAATTCCCTTCGACTTGACGAGGTTGATGGTACTCCCCGTCGAAGTGCTGAAGAGATCGAAGGTTTTCTTATAAATGCTTAGGGAATATGTGCCCGAAGCAAACAACATGACGTTGTCGGCATAAGCTAATGTCCAGATATTGATGGACGCAGCTGGTAACTCATATCCCCGAACCTCCGGGTGGTGGTTCAAGAATTGCAGTAATGGCTCCAAATAGAAGATGTACAGGAGAGGTGATAGAGGACGTCCCTGCCTGACACCTTTTAAAACTTCGAAGTTAGATGAGGTGGAGCCATTAACCGCCACACATGATGTGGCCGATGCATACAGTGCAGAAATAATCACAGCAAATGTCCAAAGATGAAGCTTGTGAAACACTTGGAATGAAAATTCGCGATTCACTTTGTCAAACGCTTTTTTCTGGTCGAGACTTAACACTGCAATTATTTGTTGACCAACTTGCGCTTCTTTCATTACACACCGAATAGTTCTAAGATTATCTGTCATCCTGCATGTTGGTATTGAGCAGGATTGACCTGGATCGACAAACTCGTCGGCGATGAGATTTAGCCATTGCTGGAACACTCCAGTAAAGATTTTATAATCTGTATTGAGTAATGTATTCGGTCTCCACTGGGTCATAAGTTTTGGATCTGGACACTTAGGGAGCCAGATGAATTTTCCGACAGTAAAGTCCGGTGTGATGGAAGACGGATCTTGAATAATGGAGTTACAGATTCGCACCAGGAAAGGCCCAAGAAGTTTTCACGACGAATTAAAAAAGGAATATGGAATGCCGTCTAAGCCCGGGCTGGACTGATGACGGCCGTCTGCTGAGAGAAACTTCTTGACCTCATCTTCATTGAAGGGACACATTACAAACGAATCGGACTCCATAGAAAAACGTCTCAATGCCTCAATCCACTCTTCGTGGTGTCTGACGAATGTTTGGATGGCTAAAAAATGATGAAAAGTGAGAGTGAAAGACTGATAAGATGTCGGCATCAAATTCCACTTCCTCACCTTCCACCATTAAACGATGACTATGTTTATTGTTAGCCCGACGCCTCTCCTCAGCAAAGGCTGCCTATGACATGTGCCTGACGTCAGCTGCCCAGTTAAGTTTGGCCCTGAGTGCTGCGCCGGCAGCTTTCCGGATCATTAGAGCGTTTATTTCACTCTTCACCTGTTGAATTTCGGCCTAAACTCCTTCTTAGGAGTGGAACAACGGAGGAGTCGCAATATTTCTTGCAGCATGAGGTAATGATGACGACTTCTGGCTGCATCCAATCCAATCTTCCGAAAAATAATTTTAATCTTAGTTTCAACCATGATTCCAGCATAGGAGGCAAATTGTAGAGATGTTTTTCCACAAACTGAATGAACATTCCCCGGTACTTGTCATTGTCGAGAAGAGAAACGTTTAAAAACCAGTTCTTATTGGTGACCTGACCTGCAGCAATTGCTGGAGAAACAAATGGAGGATCCAAAGACCACAAAATGGCACTATGGTCTGAAAATGTACAAGGAATAACCTCCATTGTTCCAACTGTACCAGCAAACGCATTGTCGACAAGAAAAGATGTAGTCGCGATGCCACAGTGGGTCCTCCATGAAATGTGTGCCCACTAAGATCACCACGAGAATTCACAGGTCATAGATCGAACAATGCATTATGCTGGCACAGGCGATGAACGTGTCCAGATGAAAAGATGTTGTTGGCATCTGGACGACAGTTGAAATCACCAGCAATCACTACAGGAAATGATGAACACAAGTAAAATTGAAGGTCGCTAAAAAAGTCCCGTTTCTCTGCATTTGTGCATGGAGCATACATGTTAAGCAATCGGAATTGAACACTAGATGATGTAATGTCTAATGATATTACCCTGCACTTGCTATCGCACAAATAATTCGACACCTGAATGGAGGGGTTGAAGATGATTGTTACAACCCCCTGCCCAAACGGTGATGAAGAGTTAATAAAGAATTGTCCTCGAGGAAATTGTCTGCGAAGGTCGGGTAGATGGTACCATACTTGTAAAGGATCAAGCTTTACGTCTTGAAGCACAAGTATGTCCGGCCTGTAGGGGGCAATAAAAGTTGATAACACCGATTGCTTAAAAGATGAACCCAGGGAACGGACGTTCAGTGAGATGACCTTCATGTGGAATCACATTGCTGGCTCTTGACACTTATCCGAAGGAGACTAGAGCTTCACAGATGGTGGTGAAGGCTCCCTCGATTTCCGCCTCAGAGATCAATTCGAGGAGGAAGAAGTGCTGCGATGATGGCTCCTGCGGCTGTCTTGGTTGAAGAAGAAGCAGCAATGCCGTTCCTTCTGCTGTGATGTCGTCTGGCTTTAGACTTGCGAGATTACTTTACTATCCAAGCACCTCCCGCTGTACTGATGCTGATGACTTTAAATTCCCAGCTGATGATGACACTGAAGCTGACGTAGGCGCACAGGCGATCCATATTCGATGAAGTCGATGTCTTCGCTGGTGGAGAAAGGGCTGGAAAATCTTCCCCTGGAAATATCGATTCGGAACAACCAGAAACGTCTACATCATCTTCTGCAGAGCTCACCTCCTCAACCATCGAGATGTCGCTTGATGGCTCAGGGAAGGGGGCGCCATCTTGGATCTTCGACGGGGGAAGAGTATGCATTATCTCCTCCCTAGGTTGCAAGGATAGTGGCGCCAGAGGCAATGGTATCTCCTTCCTTGTTTCTAAAGGTGGCGGAGATAGCATCATACGCTGCCTTCAAGGTGTACATGAAGGCGTCGTAGCTCTGCGCGGCTTTGTTGACTTGCTTGCGATTTCATCTTCGGTGATCGCTGGGGAGACATTCCTTTAGGCATAGATAATGGGGCTGCTGGTGATGCAAACGTCCTCTCCGGGCTCTGATGGAATTTATTGACTACTTTGTTGCAGGAGTCACATTTTATAAGGAGAGGACAGTCTTTCCTGACGTGGGACATCTTTTTGCAGTACCAGCAGCACTGCCTTTGACCTTTGTAAGACACAGAGACACGTTCTCCGCGCATTACAACGTCGGTTGGAATATCTCTATTAAAGTCCATGTAGACTACGATATCACCCGTCTTCTGGAGAGGAGAATCTGGGTGCAGAGGGTATAAAACCACCCGTAGTCTGACATGTAGCCCTTGAGATATTTCTGTCATCAGCGGCAATGCACCTCGGATGATAACTGGTAAATATGCGGGTTCAGCATAGCTCAGGTGGACGGTGGTCTGCCCAACCTTAATCGAATCAGCAGACGCTTTTCTGTTGCGACATTTCGCTGCCTACAGAGCATCCTCGACTCAGTCGGAGTAAGCCTCTGTAGGACAGAAATAGTGGGGTCGCCAGACGGAGTTACAGGAGGAATACCCGTTTATGAGTATAACTCCTTCATGAACATGCCGATGGCAAAGGGCCCATCGGCAATCATATTCACCATGTTCTCCATGGTGAATCAAAAAAATCACAAGTCACAAAAAGTTCGGGGGGGGGGGGGGCCAAACCTCGCACCAAGGTCACTCACACGCTCGTTGGTCGGTTGCTGTGTGGAAAATTCTAAGTCCAAATAACACACACTCTCACAATCGAGGATATTCTCTGCTACTTCATTTTAGCATCCCGTATGGCTCATTTTATCCGTCAAGCTGGCAAGAGATTGTCTGTCTCTTGGCTTCCTTTCCTGTCTTTTTATTTGCCATATTCATTTACATTTTTTCATTCTTAGCGAATGAGAGGCCACCAGCTTTTCTCCGGGCTCGACTAAAAAGCTGTGATGGAGGAGGGAAGCTGTTGGTGCAATATTTTTCTTGACCCCGCTCGCTGTCACTTAACATGCACCGACTTCGTTGTCTGATCTCTTCTCTTGGTTGCTATCCTCCCTATCTTCGAGAAGAGATCTAATACGCTGGTTTAAAGTTGGACCTAGCTAATTCCAGCGCCTTTTTGAATCAAGAACTATGGTGGGCCAGAAACAACAGGTTTAAAGGCATTAATTCGTCAACTGCAGTGGTATGGAGGAGAGGGGATGTCCATCTTAGGTCCTTTCTCTAACAACAATGGCAAAAACCAGGTCCAGCTACGTTCAAGAAGCGCTGTTCTTCATCTGCGCACCCTGCTTGTTATCATCGTTTAAGGTTGTCTGCTTTGGCAACAACATCAGCCCTAGCTCCAACAACGCATTACCAGTTCAGGTTCAATCACACTGCATCCAACGCCTCTTGAAACATCAATAAGGTATTAGGTCTAGGCACCATAAAGGAACGAATTGTCTAACGTTGTTTCCGAAAATTCCGGGGGGGAGTGACGGACCTGGCAAATGATCCACGCGGCAGACCGCCCAACGTGTTGAATGACGCTGATCTGAAGCGATCTGTGGAAGAGGACCCGTCAAAAACTGTTCGGGACCTTGCAGGGGATCATGCTGTATCAGCTTAGACTGTCAGTAGACACCTTAGGACCACCGGCAAGGTGAAAAAGCAGAACAAATGGGTCCCACATGAAGTTACAGAAAACCAAAAAGAGCATCGGTTGGAACCCTGTACGGAATTGCTTTTGCGCCTTGAAGAAGCGGGGATTCTTGATCGCATTGTCACCTGCGACGAGAAGTGGCTCCTATACGACAATAGTAAACGGTCAGTACAGTGGCTGGATGCTGATGAACCCCCGCGACAGTTCCCTAAACCCCTGTTGCCCCCCAGGAAGCTCATGGTTACAGTTTCGTGGAACATCCGTGGTGTAGTGCATTACAGTTTCCTGCAGCAGGCAGAGAGGATCACCGCTGCGACCTACTATCGTGAACTGCATCGTATGCACACTAAAACTGTGGTAGCAACAACTTGCACTTGTGCATCTCAAAGGCATCCTGCTCCATGACAACGCGCGTCCACACGTTGCACGAACGACCGTCCAAGCGCTATAGGTTCTGGGCTATGAGGTGCTTCCACACCCCCCATACTCTCCGGACCTCTCCTCTACTTACTACCATCTTTTCCAGAGCCTGGACAATTTTCACCGGAGGAAATTATTCCTAACCCAAGTAGACGTCGAAAACGCATTCTGGGGCCATGGATTCTATTGGAGAGGACTCGAGAATCTGCCAAATCGTTGGCAAGAATGTTTGCTTTGCAATGGGGGTTATTTCGAAAAGCAGACATTTGATATGCACGAGGTGATATATGGCATAATATTTTATTTAGATTGCAGCAAACTTTAAACGTAAATTCAAAGTAAGTTTGAATAGGTACTATCACTATTAGATCTCAGCCTACTCTAAATTTAATGCCACTTTATATGTGACAAAGTAAACAAACAGTATCATAAAGTAAAAAAATTTCAAGAAACCTTCAGTATATTTACTGCAATTTTAGAGAATTTGGAATAAACTACAGTGAAAATACAGATTCATTCTTTACTTTAATGCAGACTAAGTTGGTAGTTATACTACCAAATTTCACAATTACCGTATACAGGGTGTTTTAAAATGTATAATACAAACTTGACACACAGATAGGAGGCAAGAAGGTGAACAGATTCTGTTAATACATTCTGGATCGGAACTCAACCATTGCCAAGGTAACGTTAGAGGGGAGGAGCAGTTATCAGAGTGCACATTAAAACACATTACTAAGTATGCACTGTGCACATGCTTATTATGGAACTGCGAATCCACTGAAGCTTCACAAAGGATCCTCAAAATTTGAGCCATCCATGGCCTCTCATGCATAGTATTGGCGCATCATGGACTCCCGTATGCGGCCAATGATTCCGGGCATTTCTCTGATGTCGTCTGAAACAACTGCGATGCGAGCTGCCAAATCTTTAATGCTTGGCACAGGTGTTCGGTACACAAGTGATTTCATGTGGCCCTAAAAAAGAAATCCAGCGGATTGATTAATGTTTAACTGCGCATACGCAAGCGTTACCAAAATGTTTTTGATAGTTTATTAGCCAAATGTATAGAGCTACTTTTATAGAAAGCCCAAGCAAATTTCGTGAAAATTCAGAATGATATCGCCGATAGAATGCTCTCAAAAATAAACAAAACGATAAGAAGCTTTCTCCAAATATTTACTTTTGGACCGGACACCGGTATCAACTACTTCTGCTTAAGGTGATATGAAGGCATATTGAACTCATATTGATTTCATTAACATTGGAAGAAGGATTTCGAAAAAAAAAATATTTTACATCTGTATTCCTCTTAAGCGATCAATAGCCTATTGTCAACATTCTAAAATCCTTGACAATAATTTTAGATTTACTTAGAAGTAATGAAAATAATCAAATCTTACTCTGGGCTGGTCTCTTGGAAATGAACACCGAGAACTCTTTGGTGACGTTGCAGTTCTGTGCATGATGAGTAGCTACACATTTGAATTGGCCTGAATCTTCCGTCTTAGCGTGGTTAATCATAAGCAGCCCTGGCAAGATGATCCGGATACGTGGGTGATTAGAGAGAGCGATTGGTGTTCTATCACGAAACCATTCGATGTCAGCATTGGCAGCAGAACACCGTAGGAAAACAAAGTTATTTTCAAGCAACGCCGTGTTCGTGGGAGTTATATCAAATTCTGAAAAAAAATCAAATGAATATCCAATCTTGCAAATAACACCATATTTTTTTCATAGTTACAATTGAATAATATATGTTGTTTGTTTGTTACGTATGTCACATAGATTTTTTTCATTTTCTGGCTTCTTCAGAGTAATTACTGCGCTGGTTGATTCCATTCCACCAGCGGAGAGAATGATACAGGTGTACACGCCTTGCAATTTCCAGTTCATTTCCTTGATGATTACAGTACCGTTTGGCAGCTTCACAACCCCTGGCAGCGACTCTTCTCCACTGTGCAACAGAATGAGATCCTTGAACCTGCACCATAAAAGAAGAAAAATCATAGAATCATTAGAAAAAATATTTAATTGCAGCATATTATAGCAACATCTGTAAAATAATTAGTAATGGAAATTAGGACACCCTAGGAAACACTAACAAAAATTTAAGCTGTGTAATACGTATCAGAATATAATATAATGTAATATACTGGAATTTTGTGAGAAAAGAATAAAATTGTTACAGGCAGAAATAACTCCTGGAAAAATTTCCAAATAAAATCTAGAAAATAAAAAATCGTTACTATGTTTTATTATTAAGCGCTTGGTTTTCTTTAGGGTACCGATATCGAGCTCGCGTTAAGTTTCCCTCTCCTTCATTGTGTGTTTCACGTATGCAGCTGAAATCGAACTTAAGTTTCCCTCTCCTATTCTTTTCTCGCGGGGGGTTTTTGGGTCCGATTTGTGTTGTGCGGTGAAAGTCTGTTGTCCCGGACACTTGCTAAGTTTTTCTGACACTTTTAGTTTATTATTATGGAGGTTACTGTGTTCCCCCTCCTTATCTATTTTTTTTTAATATAAAGGGTTCACGTGACGCGCTCTGTTCGCGTTGGTTAGTAGTTTTTTACGTCTCATTTGGGTGTTGCTTATTTTATTTGACTTTTCCCACGCGTTAAGATTTCCTTTCCTAGATGATTTATATAATTAATTGTCGCGATTACTGATCCGTTCGGACTAATGGGTAATTGGCGTTATTTTTGTTCCCTTTTTCTTATTTATAATAGAATTATTTATGTGATTGAAGGAAATGTTAAATTTTTGCCTCCTGGTGAGTTAAACTATTTAAGTGTCTTTTTTTTTTAGCTTTGTCTTCAACGTAACATTTTTGACGTTTCATGTTCATTCAACTGTCGGCTCTTTAGTATTCACAGGCGTGTTGTACTGCCTTTATCTTCAGATTCTACCCGATCATGAGAAGAATATAACGATCTTGTAAAACCTTTTTAGGTTATAATTACGATTCAGATTCGTGTTTTTTTTTGATAGAAAATGTGTTGGAATTTATGGTTTGTCAGCTTTGTTTTTATGAATAAAGACTTCTTTTTAGTTTTCGCCAGACACTAATTTTTTTTTATTGTTTTTAAATATATTTTTTTTCCCCCTTCAGTGAAGTGAATGTGTATTTTCTTTTTTTGTATTATTGTTGGAAATGCGTGCGCGCTTTCTTTTCACTTCGTTTTTTCGTGTGCTATTGTTTAGTTTATTACGTTGTATTCAGTAGCTTGTCTTTTTAGAGCGTCACGCTGAGCCTTTTCCGAGAGCGCGAGTTTTGTGTCTCGTGATCTCAAGTCGTTTAAATAATTTTCTAAAATTTTTTGGTAGGATTTTTTAGGATTGGGATTGAGAGACAATCTAGCCTTGGATTGGACGGAAGAGTCTGTAGATTGTCTTCCCGTCGGCTTCTGCTCCTGAGCAATAGCAAGTATTCTACCTTCGTCATGGTTTGAAGCGAAGATTCTCTTACCTTTTTTCTTTACGCCATCGGGCCGCGATGGTTTGGGCCTTGTTCATCGTTCCTGGCTGCCGTCGTTCCTCCCTTCATGAGAGTTAGTTTCCTTGGACGTTCGTTTCCTGGTTGTTGCAGTTTTTCCCCAATGCAGCTGGCTGATTCCCTCGTTGGGTGTGGTACTAAAGGAACGGTTTTCGTCATGGAACTAGTAATGAAGGTATTATCGGCAAGGGACACTTATTTGTCGAATTGTTTTGTGCGGGATGCGGTTTTCCCATCTGGTTCTCCGGCTGATGCTAACAGTTAAATTTTGTCCCTATATTATGGCCGTGTGTCGAGCCCTGCTGTGTGAGAAATTTTCTTGTAGAACTGTGTCAACGCTTTTCTTGTATTTGAATTTTACATTATTATTTTTTCTTTCTGTGTTTTACAGGACCTTGCTCGTGTTGATGTCTCCGTTTTTCCCTCTCCTATGTGACCTTTCGTTCTTCGTACGCCTTTTCCTTGTTCGTCTCCTTCGCTCTGTTATTATATGTTGAAGTTCTTTATCTGTCATAAATTTAATGTTTTATTAGATTATTTTTTTTTTTGTGTTTTGTCTTTAGGTATTGTCCGAATGAGGTTCCTGTTCAGTTTTTTTTGGTCAATCTCTTTAATTTTTATTTCCTGTCTATCTTTACGGGAGTATCAATTATTAATTCTTTATTTATTGTATTATTTATATTTTTTTATTTTTTTTTCTCTTTTAAACTTTTTTTTATTTCCAATTTATTTTTTTTTGACTATGCTCTAAGTCTTGTATTTTCAGTTTTCGTGGCCTTCCCTTTAGTCGTGATTGACTCATGATGATTGGTACATTCCCTTTATTTCTTCTTAAGCCACGCTTTCTTCGTTCTACGCTGTCTGCCGCTTGATGTCTTCTAATCTGCTCTTCAGCTAGACTTCCGCCTGAGTTCGATTTCTTCACTGTTCTGCTTCAAGCCACTGGACTTCTTCGTTTCAACTGGCCGTCTAACTCCTTGCATCTTGCTAATTCCTATTTTTGCAAGACTTCAATTTTTTTGTACCTGTAATACTCGCATAGTCATCCTTTATGAATCAATTTTTCTCAAGCTTTTGATGTAATAAAGGAAAATATTTATTTGGATTTTTTTTTATTTTTTTTTTAATTTTTTTCTTTCAACTATTCTCACAGGTCTTAATTCGGGGTTTGGTCTGACGGGTATTAAAGGGTTTTGTCTTAACGTTTTGGTTGGCTTGTTAATTTTCCCCCCTTATTGTACCGCTTAGTGGATCGTTTACTGATGCTTTAAGTAAGTGTTGTCGGGTTTTTTTGTTTATGGTACCGGGTTCTTATTCCCCTTTTCTGCTTCTGTTCACTTTATAGATTAAGGGAAGGTGGTTCTTTTATTTTTCTTTTTGGTGTTTTCTCTTTCTATTCTGGCTGTACGTGTGGGTAAATCAATAGTATCCTTACTAGCACGTAACAATGGATAACTGTAAAGTCCAAAAAGGCTATAAAAAGGATTTAAATGATACATTCACTGTTGCCTTCCGAGAACGCAAGTCCGAACAGCGAAAAATGTTGAAAAGCCTAATAACAAGAGCAGCTGCTACATCCCGCCAATCAAGGAAATTCTGGGCGAGATTCAAAAGAATGTGGGGTTTAACCAAATTACTGTACATACAGGCAGAGCAGAGATGATCAAAAAGTGTCATGATGAGGAAACGCATAACAAGTTGGTGTCTGGCATAAAGGCTAATGTGCTAAAGATTCAGCATCATCAACTTAAATTGGACAAAGTCATCAAATATGTTATACGAAATGTAGATGTGACCTATGACCTTGACGATTTTAAGGAAGGCCTAAAAGAAATCAATTATTTTCCTGAGACAGTGATTAGACGTAAAAATCAAAAGGATCCATATATATGGACATGATTCTGGTTCTCTTATCGAACACTGAGCACAACAAGACTCTGAGAAATGTTACTCGCAAAGGATCCTTATCTGTATCCATCGAAATGTCCGTGGGAATAAAAGACCATTACAATATTTTAACTGCTTACAATTTGTCCATATATCTCTGGGGTTTCCTGAAACCCCTCCCTGTAACAAAGGTGCTAAAGACCACCAGTCACGAGACTGCAAAATATGAAAAGACAAGTATAATAATAAGATGCGATGGGCAGCATACATCTACTAATACAAAACACCTAATTATATCTGAGTCATACGAGTTCCAAGCAAAGTTACTCCAGAGACATTCTATACCTAAGTAGTCTCGAAAACAGATAAAAGATTTAACATGAGCGACACAGAAGACATTTACCGTGTGGATATAAAATAAGTTTGCCTGCTCAGAGCCTTCTAGAGCCCAATCTAATGAACCGATTGTGAAACAAATTGAAATGTAAGCTATTCAGACCATGGGGGAGAGAATCCCGGAAAGAAAAAAAATTAGTGCAAATTTTTACCACTTGGTGAAAATGTGGCCCTGTGGAATGACAAATAGAGATTTTAAAAGCAGTTTTATTATTTTAAACAAGCAGGCAAGGTTTTTTTTTTATTACAGCATATATTCAATAAGTCTTCCCTCTGCATCAATGGCATGTTGGAAGCGAAGCACAGCATGATCAACTGTTGCATGAAGCATTTCCTGGGGAATGTCTGAGACATGTCGTCTAATGCTGGCTTTCAGCTCAGACATAGGCCGTACTCGTTGATGGTAGACCTGATCTTTCAAATATCAAGAGGGCCAAAACAATTGATCCCTTGAAACAACTGTTGAGCCTTGGATAGACACGATATGCAATGGCACTTACGTGTTTCAGCAAGACTCTGCCCCAGCACTCTCGCATGACACATGAATGGATGGCTGACAACTTCCATGATCACGTAACCCCTAACCTCTGGCCTCCTAACTCTCCTGATCTGAATCCGTTTGACTACTACTATGGAGCGTTGTGGAGAGAGAGGACAATGTACACCCCCATAACACCCAAGATGAATTGAAGGCTGCCTTTGTTCGAGTAAGACCAATATGAACCATGACCATTTGATTCGCGCATGTCGACGGTTTCGATCTCGCATTGAAGCAGTTATAGAAGCTGAAGGCGGATTCATTGAATACCCATATCGTGAAGAAAGATTTTCAATGAAAATAAAAAATATATCGTGAAATTAAGTGACTCGCATATTGTTTTTGAGAATAAAATTTATTAAACATATTGAAATGAGTAATTTTTATCATATTAAGTTTTATAAATTATTTTTATATTACATTTGAAGTATTAATCATTTGAAGTAAATGAAATTGAAGTTCTTGAGGGATTGAAATTCAATATTAAAGGTGAGGAATGATCTTTGCTGAAGCTTGTGAAGTTTCAAAAACAAAATTGTACAAGTTTCAGTAACAATCATTCCTCACTCTTAATATTGGATTTCAAAAACAAAAATTTCAATTCAAAAACATTATACTGGCATTGGTGAAATCAATTATTTATTTATATATTGAATTTTATTTACATAAAATTATTAATAAATATTATTATTATTATAAAGGAGATTTACGTGTTTATTACATACAAGTAACTTATTAAAAAATTTAGCTCTTTTCTTTTTTTCCCTTGCAAGTTTTTTTACATCATCATCAATTACTGCCGCACTCTCAGCAACACATGACTGTGTAACAAATCGGCTACTACATCTTTTTTATGTTCTTCGTAAGGGAATGAAACTGGAGCACTTTCTAATATTTTGGCAATAGCGATTTCGTAGGCATATTCTTTCTCTACAGCAGTTAACATGTAGAAAATATTAAGGCGGCCTCTGGTTTTCAGATTAACTAGAGCTGCCTCCTTAGGCTCTGAAAATACACCTTCAGATGAAAAAGCATGTCTAGAAAACCTCACAAGAAATAATTTTTGCCATTTTTTTGCAAACAAAACTTGTAACATAATAAATTATACAGTCTATAATTAGTGCTTCATAGCAGTCATGGCTATGATCGTAGCAGATGATATATTTCGACTTCCCACTCTGTCGTGGCTATCACTCTATCCAGCTTTGATTTTAATTTCTTAATCAAAACCGATTTTCTGGAAGGATCGTTGGTACAAAACATTTCTTTCCGATTTTCAATCACTACAAAAAGCAAGAAAAAACCATCACATAAATAAATAAATACATGTAAATAAATGAATAACAAACACAAGTGTAAGGAATGCAAGATCAAGAGAAAGGCTATATACAGAATATTGCAGATAACTACAGGGCAGTATAACGGGAAGCCTACCCGCTCGATTGCAGGGGCCGGCTCGACATCAAATGATAATTGGGTAATTTTACAAACGAAGGGAACAAGTACGCCAGAAACATGACAGTTTTGACGTTAACCCCACCCCCTCCCCGATGTGGAAACTGATGGTTGTTGCAGGCCTCCTTCATCTCTCTCCATTCTGCAGGTAGTTATCTGCAACACAGGGGCCAGCTCGACATCAAATGACAATAATACAAATAGGGGTTAATAATACGAAGCAGATATGTGTTTGAAGGCGTGTGATGCTATTTTAAATAATTTACATGTCATTGTCATGCAACATTTGGCACATTCCATGATTTATGAGGGGTATCCCTAAACTTTTGATAATATTGCGTATATGCGCAATAGGTCAGTCCGCTTGTCCACTAGAAACATTTATTCTTCATATATGTATACATTTCAGTCACCAATTGACCTTCATGCCTTTAAAAAACTACTATTAAGGAATATTTCTTAAACCAGCTTATTAAAATTGCTTTACTACTCGATTATATTAATTATAAGTTCACTTGCTTAATTTAGGGAATGCGTTGGTTGGGTATCTTTGGTTTACGACTCTTAATTTAGAATAGAGTGCCACCAGGGCCGTTTCAAGGACTTTTTAAAAGGCGGCTCTGGCTTCCCAAAGGGAAGGTTTTGTATCATATCTTTTATCGTTAATAGACCACTGATAATTAGAGGGGCCTCTGCTAAAGGATTGTATGAATTTTTAAATTCTCTATTAAAACTTCTTTATTTATAAAAAATGTTTGTTTTTGTCCTTTTTTTTCGTCTTAATAACGACTTTTCTAATAACAAAAAAACGACTTAATTACAGACAGCATGATTTTCACAAAATAAACAGATGACGACTACGATAATCTATCGCCGCACCATTTCGCTCTCGTCTCGTCACCCTCAGCCACTTCTCTTTCATTCGTGCAATTTTCACCAACAATCATCCCCTCTTTTCTCCTAAGTTCGTTACAATATTCTTAATAACATAACGTGACATGGGAAAAATATTCTAATTTCGTGGATTTGAGTCTGCATCATAAACTTAAAAAACACATCGTAAATTAGCTTGATCACCTGCATGGTTTGTATGAAGATCTTTACTTCAGGTGGCATTTAAGAAGTATCAACTACAAGTGCTAACATGATGTAACTTCTTAAAAAGTGCACATTATTCGGTGATATTATTTCCATTAATAATATTACAGATTGTAAAACGAAACACTAAAACCCGTATTCGGAATGAGCGCTTGCTTAAGTCCATTGTTGAATACAAATTCCATATTACTGAATTTCTACTCAAGAATGGTTTGAGGAAGAGCATTAGTGCTCATTTTGAATACGATTTTAATGTTTCAACGTTATTAATCTAATGTATAACCATACAGGTCAAAGCTTGAATATGTAACTTTTAAAATGAGTATAAAACTTAATGAAATTAAACAGGCTTACCTAAACTGTTGCTGTAAAAAACGTCAGTTTCACAAATTGACCATTGCTTTCTACCGTCTGTCGCTTGGCCTCCCTGTGTGGAGCGCCGCCACATGCCAACGGAAGTAACCACGGACTAGATTGTCACATGGTCACGTGGTATCAACGTACTACCTTTCCTTCTTATACCGTGATTGTAAAGTAGTTGTGTTCCATCATATAAATAGTTTTGTATATAAAGCTCTTATAAAGCTCTTTTATTAACATCTTTTTCTCATTCTCGTTTTTCCTCAGCTTCCACTCCTCTTTATAACACCTCATTTCATGTCTCCTTAATTTCGCCTCTGATTAGTTATAAGATAATTTTCAGTATTTTTAATGATCATTTAATAAAAATATTTTTTAGGTTCTTTGGATTGGAGGAAATTAAACTCATTACATTGGTATTTGTTAACATTGGTGAAATTGGTGTTGCTAAAAATATGTGCATATATGTGTTGCTGCAAATATGTGGATATCAAATTGGAACAAAGAGCCCAACTTTGTTAAACTTGGGAAATCAGCCACAGGATATTAAATGTTTTGACAAGCTCATAGAACTTAATATTCACAGTGAGCTAAAATTATTGGCACGATGTAAAACTATAACTTAAACCATTTATTACACAAAATATAAGTGACAGCCAGCCTGCATAAATTAACATCACGTTGTGACGTTCTGTCAATGATTTTTTTTAATATCTTGTTATGCTAATTTGAATTATTTTATTTATTTATTTAAATTTTGAATATAAGCTGTGTATTTTTTGCCATGTCATTGTTGTGTGCAAAAGGTTTATTGCTATCTCTGCTCTTCCTTTAACAATAGCATGAGATTTTTGAGAGAGAGTTGCTGCCGTGGCTGTCTAAGCAACAGGATGGAATTTTGAGAGCTGAGAAACACAGTAAGCTGTTATGCTGTGATGAAAACCACAGAATGTTTTTTTTTATTTAATATAATGCAAAGCATGTTTTCTAGCGCATTATAGTTAGCTGTTTATTTTTGTTAACACTACAGAAGTGTTGCTTATAAAAATTGCCACTTATTGTAGTTTCTGTGCAATTGAGCCTTTTTCTTACCATGAGTAATATTGGTAAGGGTTGGTGATTTTAATTCTGTAGTCAGCCAACAGTTTGCATTGTAAATAGACTTGTTTCATTTTGTTTAATTAATTTGAACTATTTTCATTTTTAATATGTTGTTAGAAAAAATATTGACTTCATATTGACTTCATATCAGTGTAAGAAGAAGATATTGATACTGGAGTCCGATCCAAAAATAAAAGTTTGGAGAAAGCCTCTTATCGTTTTGTTTATTTTTGAGAGCAACTGAAATTCAACTCATTCTATCGGCGATATTTTTCTCAATTTTCACGATATTTACTTGGGCTTTTTGTAAGCGTAGCTCTATACGTTGGGCAAATAAATTGTCCCAAAAGAACGCATGCGCATTTAATATTTTTCTATTCTGATTACAGGGTGTTGTCTGTACTGTAGTTTGTAAATGGTATTGCATTGGGTTGCGTGTTATAAACAAAAAACTTAAGAAAACATTTCGACATTTTTAAAGAAACCTTTATATCTCCATGAATATACGTGCTATTCTCATACAAATGAACACAGAAAAGTAAAATAAGCCTCTTAAGCATATGCTACAGGTATAATGCATTTCAAACATTATTTTTACAGAGTGATTCCAAACATTATTTTTTTGGTTCACTTCTTTGCTGGTCCCCTATTTGCCTTCAGGAGAGAACCTTCACTGAAATATATGAGGTGTAACATCCTTTTTACACCCCAAAAAATTCAGGATAATTCGTCAAGTATTTTTCTAGATATTCGACAAAACGTCTAAAATCGAAAGTGTCCACTCATTAATGGCAATATGGTGCATATTGCTCGACAGTCAGTGCGTAGACAAGAGCGTGTATTTTGGGTGCATTTCTCAGCACGATTTTTTCCACTGCCATAGCGTTTAGCGTGATATTTTTTTTAGTAGCCCTGAGAGCTTGTTTTGTTGGTAGTGTTAGAGTAAGAGAGAAGCAGGTTTTTATAGACTTTCAGTTGTCTTCTCTATACGTCACTGCGA
Organism: Rhysida immarginata; assembly: GCA_023313115.1. Lineage (NCBI taxonomy): Eukaryota > Metazoa > Arthropoda > Chilopoda > Scolopendromorpha > Scolopendridae > Rhysida > Rhysida immarginata. The sequence continues at coordinate 229,059 of JAHWFO010035192.1, read as the reverse complement.
GTTCTTTTTACCTTGGTTGGCATTCTACAATGCGCTGTTAGTAAAACTGCACGTCGTAGCGCATATCTCGACGAAAAAAAAACATTTGCTTTGCTGGTTTTCCCTTTGTTATTTTTGTGTCGGAATCTATCGCAGCTTTAGAGTTTTTGGAGTAGCAGGTAGATTTCGATAGAAGATTTTATATTTACAGAGGAAAATTAATGTAGTTTTCTCTATAATTACTTTCAGGAAATCCGATCAAAGACAGGTTTCTTATTAACGAAATAATATGAATGCTGAGGCTGAGTTCCAGATTCCTCCCCAGTTTTAAGCTCTTATACTGGCAGTGAAACAATTGCAGCCGAAAAATCTTACAAAAATCGGTAAACAATTTGCAATTCCTGACGTTCTCAGGTTTACCAAAGGAGGACCCTGAGGCGTATATTAGGCAACTACCCCAAGTAGCCACATGTAAGGAAATGCCTGTTGATACTTGTAACCAAATTGCCCTGGCACAATTACGAGGAGTGGCAGCGGAATGGATCTCCAATGTAATTGCCTGCCATGAGCCATTTACATGGTCAGTATTTGTCAACAAATTCTTGAGCGCCTTTGCAGGGGGTTAAACTCAAATGACCCATAGGGTGGAGTTGGAAAAACTTAGACTCAAAGGGACAAGAGTCAAAGAGTTTATAGTGCACTATACAAATTAATTAACGGATTAGTTGATTCGACATGCTCAGAGCAGCTGCATTTCTTAATTCAGGCCCTTCCAGAAAAATTAGCAGTGCAACTAAAGTTAAAAGAGAATATCTCAGTGGAAGAGGCCATCACGTTTATAGAGCGATGGTACCGAGCTCACAATACCATTGAGGTATCGAGAGATGAACCTATGCAAATTTTTTCTATTGGTGCCAAAAGTAAGTCAAGAGTCTATACGAGTAAAAGAAAAATAAAATGCTTTTCCTGGGGCAAAATGAGTCATATAGCGAAGTTTTGTTGCCAGAAAGTAGAAAAGGCGGCGCCACTGCCACCAATTAACTTCATACATAATGATACTAAAAATGTGCTGTTCATAATATAGCTTCAAATAAAAGACAGGTTATGTAAAACCTTAATTGATACAGGCGCGTTCGAAAATTATATTGATGATCGTCTAGCCAAGCAATTAAAGCTAGAGAACACGGATGTAAGTCCCCAGAATAAAGGCACAACTTTCACTGATGGGCGTTCCACTGAAATTGTCAAAATGGCCACATTACTACCCATTAAAAGCTGGAAATACGAGACCAAATGGAGTCCTAATGTTGTACACATAGAAAGCTTCCACGTTATACTAGGCATGCAGTGGATGCAAACCAAACATATTCACGAAGTGAGTGGTGGCTTTGCAGTATAAAATATGGACAACAGGATTATCGACTAGTTTCGCCATTTATTCCCGGCTTCTTCAAGGATAAATGGCGAAGATCCTTGAAGAAGCCGGGAATAAATGGCAAAACTAGTCGGTAATCCTGTTATCCATCTTTTATACTGCAAAGCCACCACTCACTTCGTTAGTAGTAAGTAGAGTATTAAGACTCTTTCTGATATATACAAACATATTCAGTTTAACTGGGACAGTAAAAGGTTCACGACAATGGACCAAGGAAAGAAAATATGTTTACCCCAGTGGAAGACAGATGGTGTCAACTTGATCTCTTCGACTGAGCTGTGTCGCATTTTAAATACTCAACCTCAGGTACCAGTATTTGCTATTTTTGGCTGTAAATGTTCAATCTGTAGTAGCAAATCTCATGAGGTAAATTCAAAATTTCAGGACGTTCTAGAGGAGTACCAAGACATGTTTAAAGAAGAGATTCCACTAGGAATGCTGCCCCATAGAGTAACGCAACATGAGATTCTCATGGAACAGTCATTTTGTCCCTTCAATTCGCTGCTCTACCCATTATCCAAAGATGAAGAGCGTGAGTTGCAAAAAGAGGTCAGCGAATTATAAGGTAAGCGTCTCATACGTCCATCAACGTCCTCCTTCGCCTCACCAGTATTGTTTGTGGTAAAGATGGATGGAGGGTTAACTACCGTAAACTAAATAAAATAACTAAAAACAACAACTAATTATGCAATTCGGCGAACAGACTTCCTATTCGCTCATTTAGAAGGGGCCCACTATTTTACAAAATTAGACATACTACAGGCATATTATCAGATTAGAGGAAACCCTCGCATGTCAAATATACAGCTTTCAAAACCCCCTTGCAGAACGTATGAGTTCAGGGTGATGCCCTTCGGGTTGAAGGGAGCTGCGTCTACCTTCACAAATGCCATTAACGAAGCACTATGGGGGCTGATGAATAAGGAGGCAATAGTGTATTTTGACGACATTCTAGTCTTTGCTCCTAGCTAAAACAGCGCACCAAAAGGGTGTTGCAAGGGTTACGGCAACACCGCTTCCTACTAGAATAGAACCTCAATAAATCAAATTTCATGGGAAGAAGAAAATGCTTCGATTTATAGAGGTTTCGAATTATCAAGGTTTCGATTTAACGAGGTTAAATTAAAGAAAATTCGAATAATTGAGGTTTTGTGTGAGATTTCAGTAACCGTATAAAACACTGATATTTTTTCCAGGAAGCATACACAAATTCAATAAACAGGTACAATACTTAAATATGCTTTATTTTTTCATAAAATTACTTTGGGTGGTTTAATTTTAAAAACTTTCGTTTTAAAACATTTTAGAGGATTTCAGTGAAAAACATTAGTGTTTTAAATAAAAAGTGTTTAATGATTATGTACCAGCTTTTGAACTGTTGAAATCTATGTCACCTGAACATGTACACCACAGCAATCACTGTAATTAATGACATTTGACCAGGTCCTCTAAGCACTTCACTGAACAAAGGAAGGGAAGAAAGGCATATTTCAAGTTTAGTCACGTGTCATTATCACATTTAGACTTATGTCACGCGCATGTGAGCTGTTGACAGTTCGATTTATAGAGGTCCAGAATGAGAAAATTCGATTTATGGAGGTTTGTTGATCATTACTTTGATTTATAGAGGCTCTGTTTGTCAGAATTCGAATTACAGACGCTAAGTTACCATTTAATATCCTCCAAAAATTCGACTTATCCATTGTTTTTTCTTCGAATTGTCGAGGTTTTTGCCTCTGAGAGGAAGGGAGTAGACAAAAATTTTTAATATATAAAAGTTTTCGATTTATCGAGGTTCGATTTATGCAGGTTCTACTGTAAAACGAAGCAAGTGCATTTTTGGGATAACTAAAATTGATTACTTAGGCTTCAGCTTTTCATCCAAAAGGAAGCAATGTGAAAACAGGTTAGTTAAATCCATCAGGTCCTAGGCATGCCAATGTAATACAGGATGCTTCATAATTGGCTTCCCATTTATACGTCCAAATAACGACTCAAGGGGAACAGATTGGGGGGAAATGAATATTGATTATTTGGTTTTAATGTCCCCTAATTCAGAATGAAAACATTTCGCGTCCCTGGGGGTGAAGGGGTAAATTTTGAAAATTTTAATTTTGTATGGCTAGCTGATGTGGACAAAAACCATACTTATTAGAAAACAGTAGGGCCTACATTTGGAAAAATAATTAGAATGAATGAGTTGTTACCGTGAAAAGCTAATAAACTTATTTATTCTCATTCATTTTCAAATGCACTGTTTTCTAATAAGTAATAAAGTTCTGATAAGTTTCTAATGAGTTTTTCTATTTTTGTCTACATTAGCTAGCCATACCTTCCACTTTACCCAATAAAGGGCAGGGGATGAGATTTTTTCACCGGGTTTTTTGCTAAACCCACATTTTACATGATGCTCTACAACTTTCTAAATAACACACAAAATTAAAATTTTCAAAATTTACCCCTTCACTCCCAGAGACGCAAAATGTTTTTATTCTGAATTAGGCGACATTAAAACCAAATAATCAATATTCATTTTCCCCTAAAGACGGGATACCAATTATGAAACGCCCTGTATTAGGCAATTAAGATCCTTTTTAGGCACTGCCCAATTTTATAGACTATTCATTCAAGATTATAATCGGATCACAACCCCACTTTTTGATTTGTCGCAAAAAGAGGTGCCTCTTAAGTGGGGGCGTGAACAAAAGAGAGCATTTAAGGGGTTGAAGTGGTGCTTCTCCAACCCGCCCATACTGAAAATTTTTGATGCGTCGCGAACCTTTCATATCCTTTGCGATGCGTCTGAGGACGCAATAGGTGCTGTCACTATACAGCAGTATGGCAACAGATTGTTGCTTGTGGCCTACGATTTGAGGAGATTCAGGAGAGAGCAGAGGCAATTCTCTCTTTATGCCAAAGAGTTGCTTGCTGTAGACCATGTAGCTAGAATGTGGAGGCATTATATTCAGCAAGTGCCAACCACGATATATACCAACAATCAGTCAGCATCGCACTTACACTGCCAGCCCAAATTGTCGAGCCTACAGGCAACAGTCCTGTCATTACAGCAGTTAAGAGCAGTTAACTTGAAAGAAAGCGCTTTCCAGTGATGACAATCTTAACATAGATTCAGGGGAATCTAGATGTGACATGGCAAGTAGCGTTTTGTCACGGGATTTGAAGGAACTTAATAATTAACAAGTCAAATCCTTCATATCCGCGATCACTGAGGGCAAGGATGTCACAAGCTAATGAGCGAGCCAGGAAAGTTAAGTTGGCTAAGCAGACGACACTCACTTCAGAGATTGGCATACAAACGGAGGTGCCATCTGTTGCTTTTAAGAGAATAGAAACTTCTAATAGCATGGATTTTGTCGTCAATAAAAAAAGACGAAGTCCAGACACAAGAGCGCTGCGAGAGGGCCTGGTGCAGATGGAATGAGAGCGAGACAGAGACACAGGGGATCAAACCCGGGAGATTTGGACCGAACGGATGTACAGGAAGAGGAGAGCGATCGGATATTGGGGCTGCCGCGTCTCCAGTAATTAAAAACACTGAAGACACAAGTGTTTGTATCTTTATCGGGTTCATAGCATTAGAAAGGCGTGAGTGCCCAGCATTGGCGAATACGAGCTGCGATAATTCTCTTTCCAATTGTTTTACAACAGAAAGATCTTATGTGCAAAGGACTCCATCACCAACGCAGGTTTACCACAAGGTAGAAGAAAATCAACATTGCCATAGCGAGTGGAAGTGGGAAACAATCGCTAGCGGCATAAGTGTGGTGCAAGGAAGTCAATAACGAAGAGTAAGAAATGGGAAGAGAAGCCCCTCTTCACAGCCACCTGAAGTGCTCTTCACAATTTTTCAGGCCATGCCAAGCTTTTTTCATCGCTCGTGCTGTTTTGCCAAGTGCGTATGCTTTAGAGAAGGTTATTAACACATGGTTTCTTTGCTAATCTCTAATTCTAGAACAAACGCTCTGCGTCGCTGCTTTCCGTGTTAATGCAGTGTGGCAGCTTGAAATTTCAAGGTATATTACAGTTACTGGTGGCCTAACGAAGAGTACTATATTAATAATTTATTTACGCCAAGCCATTATTTAACTGTAATTTTTTAACGTAACATTTACTCTTGTTTGTATTAGACCATTTTGTCAATACAATTGTATCATGCTGCCCCTTTAAGAGGGTGGCATTATCTTTTTGTTAATTAAATTACTTTTATCATTTAAATCTGCCCTGTCCAGATTATTTTCCCTAAATGTACTTCTACTGCGTATTAATCTAATTCTAAACGTGACAATTTACTTTCCAATTTCCCCGTTTCAGCCTTGCCCAGCTCCTCCTATACTGGCATCAAACTAATGCCCAAACTGATTTTAAAATTTAACAGTGCCCTTGAATCTAGTGACTGGCTTTCACTCCTAAACCCTAGAGAACATATAGATATTGCATTTATATCATGTATTTATATCATATACCAACATTCATGTATAACGAGTTTCTTCCCTCCTAGGCAATTTACCACCCAAAAACCTCACACAATGATAAAGAAAGCTTGGATAACTCCTACCATTTTAACACTTATTAAACACAAAAATGCTTTATTTAGGAAATAAAGACAATCTCCAAAGAATTTTACTAAAACATATTTCAATCCTTTTCTAACACGTCTGGAAGGTTATTAAAGAGTCTAAGCTTGCCTACTATGCTCGTCCATTTCACAACATTTCTTACAACAAATCCAAGTGGAACTCAGTACAAGTCTACCCCATAACCACCCTCCTAAGATTCTAACTTTTTCTGATCCCTCAAAGAATGACGCCCACTATCTCACCACCTTTTTGGACAATCTGCTACCCAAACCACTTTCAACATTATCTACTTCTTCTGAACCTTCATACTCGAACCTTAATTCATTTTTTGTACCACCAGCCACTAGTGCAGAGGTTTCTGAGATAATACGCAAAATTAAACCTTCATATCAACCTGACTTGCTAGGTATTCGACCTATTTTTCTGACCTCTGCAGCTAGCAGTTTTTCGGTTTCTCTGGCCCTATTATTCAATTCTTCAATAACTTCTGTTACCCTAAATACCTTCGTATGTATATATATATTTCCTGCTTTTGCTAAAATCTTTGAAAACCTGTTCAACTCTAGATATTTTATCCGTATCATGTATGTACTTCAAGAAAGCTATTAATGAATAGTATTTCGTCCATGATTTCATTAATGCTGTATATCAACCTATAACTTAAGATGAGTTCATGGGTTGTTTTATGTATCCAGAAATTTCTTTAGAGCCCAGTCTTGAATATTTATCATTAATGTTTTCTTGAGCAATTGAAACCATAATAGATTTCTTGGCATACATGTGAATCTTGTAATTAATCTGTTTTGTGACTTTGTATATTTTTTAGAGTATTTAAATAAGATTATTAGATTGGATGGTCCGAAGGCAGAGGGTAGGAAAGAAAAGTGCGTAGACCCCTCCCCCCTGCCCTTAAGAAGATGATTGCAAAGAAGCATCTAATGGAAGAACTGAACCAGTATGAACTTTGGTAAATCAACTCTTTGGAAAAGTTCATCATCTCCAAGATAATGATTTTTCTTAAACAAGGAGGCATGTGAGGCCAAGGCCGTATCTTCATCATTATATGTTATTAATATATTATAAATTTTGGTGAAAGATCGAATTATGAATTAAGAAAAATTCCTTCCAGATTAATTAGTCAAGAGCAATTATAAGATCGCATTCGGATGACAATTAGAAGCCTGGTCCCAATTCATAAAAAAGTTGCATGGTCCATCACGCCATTTGCAGAGAAGCACATCGTTGATGCGGACCGAACCACTAAATTGACAGGGAGAAGGAGACATGAATGAAAGCCTAGCTGTGGTTGAATCAATACTCACAGTATGCTGGAAAAAATCCCACCAAATTTACGCCAATCTGACAGCACAACACATTATCTCACAAGAACATTAATATTATAGGACCTAGTCCATAAATATGCTTAATATAGTTATTGAACAACATCTAAGAAAAATAATGTTATTGGGAGTAAACCAGTTTAATTTGACAACTGAAGCTAAAGAAAAATTAATTTAGAAAGAACAGGAAGAGTCAAGTAGGTTTGATTATTTATGACTACATCATTAATGACTACATTATTCATTTTCGTGTGATTTTAAATGTATTAAACTTGTCTCACCTAGGATAAAGATATCAGGAAGACTTTATCTAAAGTTGAAAAGATGTAAACCCGAATAGATGCATCTTGAATTTGGAATAATGTTGCCATTTGATAATTCCACTTTGTAATTATTTCAATGTTAATTATCCAAATTAAATCTTTCATTTATACAGTTTGATACTCTCCTTATCCTCCTGGCAAACACTATCACCAGTTTTTATCTTAAACAAGTGCATTTAAAAACCATGACAACGACTTAGGCAAAATATTTACCATATAATGACGTCATTCTTACTGGCGGAAGAGCAAGATAGTGAATGTGATTCCCCATTGTTTAAAGCTGCACTCATCGGTCGTATTGTCATATTCACATGTTGGAGAATTTCATTGCACGGAAGATCGTCACATTCGAATAGGTCTACTCGAGCTTCCTTTGTATCACTGACATCATTGCCGTTGTCTATGAAAGAAAAGTTTTAATAGATTACACAATAAGTTAATAAGACAAAATTTAATTAGATCCACCCCCCTACATTAAACTCAAATGCTCTCACATGGACTGACACCGACGGCCACACTATAACGGGCCTTGAAGCCTCGAAACGTCACTTCATCATCGCTCATAAATTTCACGTACAGAAAATTGCCAGTGGACAGAATTGTCATTCCTCTGGCAGCGCTGTCACAATATCTACCAAGCTCGTCGTCATCTACAATGAAATGGTAAAATATTTCAAAATATGCAAGCAAAGACATATATTAATATAGGGCCGAGTCACTGAATTATGACCACCTACCTAATAGCCGAATAGCCTCCTTTTGCAGCCAAAACAGGAGCTAGGCGACGAGGCATGAACATAATGAGTGCTTGGAAGGTGGCAACAGTAATCTGCGTCTATTCGAACAGCAGAGCATCACATAACTCATGAAGATTCCGGGGTGGAGGATCTCGCTGCCTGACTTGAAGATCTACGAGGGTTGGGGCAAAAGTCATGGCAGCTATTTTTTTCTTGAAGATACCAGTCCGGTTGGAAAATGTGACATATACAGACGAAAGGACAAGGTGTTAACTACATGTGTGGACAATGAATAGCACTGAAATATCGTAACACACTAATTTATTACGGTAGTATACAGGGCAATATGGCCTTCACGGTGCAAAAGAATGACAACAGAGTACACATAAAGTTGACAAGACAAACCTGGGCCTAAAGACCCTCAAAATAGTCCCCTGCTACTGTCACCACATACTGCCAACGATGTGTGAGGCGCTGAATACCATCAGCCTCACGACCGGTCGTCCCGAACGTTGCTCATCACTGCTGAAACTTTCCTACTCACCGTACTACTGTACAGTATGGTAGGGCATTATTCCCAAGGGCTTCCACTAATTCACTGTGACATTCCATCGCATTTCCCCCTCGGAGAACGGCTATTTTGATGTAAGCGGGCTGCTCAACACGAGTTACTTCCATCTCGCACGACACTCACCAACTGACTGATTTCACAGCCCTCGCTGCGCTACTACCAGCTATCACAGAGCCATCTGTTGTTCTGCATACACACTATGCCTGCAGAACTTCCACACAAAACATATACGTTTGTGATCCGTTCACATATCTACAAGAAAAAAAATAATTGCCATGACTTATGCTTCAACCCTCGTAGATGTTCCCACAGATTCTCGCATGGTCGGTTGGTTTGGTTCATTTGGTATTAATGTCCTTTTCTACTGTTATGGCCATTTCAGGACGGCATTATACGGGCCGTAAATTTTGCCTCGCAAGGGTTCTTTAACATGCAGCTGTCAAACGACTATGGGGTACCAACGGCCTTACTTCCCTTACAAAGGAAGTGCGTGATCTCAGGATTTTCCCCCTGAAAAAATCTTCGTCGTCCTCGGCCGGGATCGAACCCGCATCCTTGATAATCTCGCATGGTTTAAGATCCGGAAAGTTTGGACGCCAGGGTAGTAAGTGGAACTCATCCTCATGCTCCTCGAACTTTGCGCGGCAAATTTTGGCCACGTGGCATGTGACATTATCGTGTTGAAAGATTTCTATCATTCGCAGTATACATAGTTGACGTGTAAGGATGCACCTGGTCGGTAACGATGGATAAGTATGCACAGCTATTAACGGTACCTTCCAGAGGAAGTAATGGACCTAAAACATGCCAGGAAAACATGCTCCAGACCATTACACTGCCTCCTCCAGCTTGTGGCCACCCAATAATGATTTCAGGCAGTTTGTTTTCGGATGTCTCCCGGCGGATACGCCAGCATCCATCGATACGATGAAGTAGAAAACGCAACTCACCGCCAAATGCAACCTATTTTCACTGTTCTATGGTCCAATGTTTGTATAGCAATACAAACGGACGTCGTTTCTTGCGATGCACCCTTGTCAACATGGGTGCAGGAACCAGACGTCTGCTGCGGAGGCCGAGACGCAACAATGTGCGTTGCACAGTTTTTATCGATAGCATTCTGTTGCATTTCTCGTTCATTTGGGCTGTCAATGTGTCGATTGTAGCGCGTCCATCAATCTTAATTAGCCGTCGCAAGCGCTGCTCACCCCATACATTAACAGCACGTAGTCCCCTACAGTTTGGACGCCTGGAATGCAATTATTGTCCATTCTTCCATTCATTGTACACCTTTACTACGGCACTACACGAACAGTTCACGAAAGCTGCGGTCTCCGAAATGCTGCTGCCTTTTCCACAGTACCCGATGATCATACCTTAATCAAGGTCTGTTAGGTTTATCCATGATGGCGACTACTGCTGTAAGAACTGCTCCGCTGAAAATACCTTTATATGTCTTCCAACAGGAAAGTTTATCCGTCCCCGTCCCCCCCCCGTGAATGGCCACAACCGTACTTGCATAACCTACGTGGCGGTCATAATTCTGTGACTCGGCCCTGTAAAATTAAAATCCGTTCTACTATTTTGTAATACAAGGTGAGTTTAAAGTGGCGCACATCAAAGTTTAGCTGCCCGTAAAAATACCATTTTGAAAATTTAATTGAAAGTAAACTATCAGAGAGATTTGTTTAAATGTTGGCTTTTATTTTTAGCAGACAAACTTTAGGTGTTAAAATAAACGTTGCTAATGATGTCCTCTTTCGCGAATACAAAAACGTGTTCGTTTTTCCAGATTTCGTGAGACCATGCGAAGCATGGCAGTATTATATGTTAGAAATGGCTGTTGTGATGTTCGTTTCCATCTCAGCAATTTTGTGTTGACTATTCACATAAACCACATTCTTTAGATAACTCCATAGAAAGAAATCAGGGGTGATAAATCTGGCGAACGAGGGGGGCATAATCCCTGGGAAATGACGCGCTGATCGAAAAATAAATTTAAAAGAATGAATATTCTCTGTTTCCGGTAAAACAACATTGCGGCGCCTTGAACAACAAAAGGTTTACAAATGAAGTCTCTGAGCACGAGATCACTGATTACGATTAAAATACATTCGGAATAAAATTCTAGATAGATAAAGTGTGGACAATCCCGTGGCGGCAACCTTTTTTGTGCAAAGACAGTATGCAGCATAAGATTGCAACTTATAAGATCTTTCGTTTTTTCATGCATTTTTAATGTTATTTATTTTTATTGCAATTTGGGGTCATTATTAAGTTATGTTGGTCTTTTCTGAATATTAGTAATGCTGGCTATAACTTATTTTTAATTATTTCATATTTGCAAGCCATATTTATAAATAAGCAATAAAAATTAAATTTAAAACATTCATTTGCTTCGAGTGCGTAACTCAGAAACTATTCGTTGGAATTCGATCAAACTATAACGGTATACAGAGTTTTATGTACCCTATTACTCCTCCAAAATTCATTATTTTAGGTTTTGCAGAACCTGAGCTATTAACTTGTTGAACTTGTTGGCGGCATTATATTTCTGTTCATATCTCAGTTAGCGTTCAAATTCGTACTCACATTGTATTAAAAGAAAATGTTCATTCTGGTCACCTCTCACAGGGAAAGTTTCAATGGTACCATGTCGTACGATTCGGACATGTATTACTAAACTAATTACCACTATCATTAAGTACTCGTTATATGGCCATTTGTTACGAGTTGTTTGATATATTACATACCATGTCTTAAAATGGAAAGTTCCAACGGTAATATATGGTATGATTAGGACACGTACAAATAAACTAATTACCACTATCATTAATTACTCGTTATATTCATTTAGAGCACTATGTTACAAGATGTTTGATATGTTACACGCCATATCTTAGCATTGAAAGTTTTAATGGTACCCTATGGTACGATTAGGGCACGTACTACTAAACTAATTTTCTCTATCATTAATTACTCGTTATATTCATTCATTGCACTTCGTTACAAGTTGTTTGCTATATTACATGCCATATCTTAGCATTGAAAGTTTTAATGGTACCATATGGCACGAGTAGGACACGTACAGTCGGGTGCAAAAAGGTTTTTACTTGCTCCGTAGGGGCTGAGCTTAGCGAATGTTGATCGGTTGCATAATCAGGTACTTGTACTAGGAGTCATCGGACCTGTCCCTTCTTAATGGAAATAGGGTAGCAGGTATACGCCTGGGATGTGCTCGTCACGGGCTCTCTCCTGACAATAATAAGCGATAGCGGCTGCCTCGAATGGCAGAGTTCAAATCCGATATGGATAGACATTTTTTTTTTTTTGTTCATTATCGCGTTTTTGACTTCGTTTAAGTTTTAAACGGTGTATGTAAAGAACACCATAAACAGATTAAATTTTTTTCACCCAAGTATGCAGTTTCATCTGTTTATTTGAGCGTTTAAAAAACTTTTAATGGCATGCTTTTCTCTATATTTTAGTTTTTAATAAAATATACACTGATTCATACCACCGTTGCTTTTACAAAAATCCTCTTTTGTTCAAATCATTTAATATTCTCTTCTATTAAAATATATAATCCTATATATTAAAACACAAGGCATTTTTTAAGAGCAAAATTGGCACGTCTGCGCATGGGCATCTGAAGCCAACAAAGAGAGTTACGACAATGAAGAAGCCAGGGATTGTTGTAATGAGACAATATTCAATCATTGTTTTGAATTAATTAAACAGTTACCACCAAAAGAGAAGGCCTCCGCAATGAAACTGAATTTGCACTATCTATGATGATGTAACAATGTATTCAGTTTCATTGCGGAGGCCTTCTCTATCGGTGGTCACGAATAAACTGAAGATTTGCAGAAAGAAAATTCTGCCTTGATCATTTTTTGACATTTCCCTGTGACTACTGAAAAACTCTGAAAATGTTATGTTAAATGTTATATCGTTAGAAAGGGCTTTAAAAACTGATCATTTTATCCACTGACACTTTATGTCTCAGTTTAATACTTTCAGAGAAATTTAGTTTACAACCATTTTGATTTTATATATTAACCCATTTCTTATTCTTTGTGCAAAATGAGATATTCAGCTCTGACAATTTTTTATTTTATTATTTTTTAATTAAAGAGATGGGGATTAATAATAAGATGGGTTGTTCTCCGTCAAATTATGACGGGATCCATCTAGTTATATAATAAATTAAAAAAAAATTCGGTAGTTGTCGTTGATTATTTTATATACACAAAATATACAAAAAATGAGACTTGTGACCTTTCAAGCAGTCAAAAGAAAATAGCTTCCACTTACACCTGTAAATCACTTCCGCATCACACGATAACGAGCGCTGCATCAGCTTATCTCTTGATCACGCATATAATTATATCGATACTGTGCACCATTTATGTTACACTATTAACCAAATAGATTAGTTCATTATTAATAAAACAAAATTTCTCATCAGAACAGCCAAAATAATCTTTTTGTCAACATAATTGAGCACGTGACATAAAACTTGCCTTCCCCCGATGCTAAGCAAAAACATACTGGAATCGTTCCATAGTAAGCGTGCTCGACTAGATACCTGGAAAAAGTAACCTCATTGAATTTAAGTATTGTAAGGAAGCCCAACAATTTTGACTTTGTTCAAAACCTTTATGCACCCGACTGTACAACTAAACTCATTTCCTCTATCATTAATTGCTCATTATATTCATTTATGGCGCGTCGTTATGAGCTATATGATATATTATATGCCACATGTCAAATGGAAACTTTCAATGGTACCATTTGGTATCATTAGATTACGTACCGTTAAACTAATTCCCGAATTCATTAATTACTCGTTATATTCACTCATGACACGTTGTTACGAGTGGTTTGATATATTTCATGCCATATCTTAGCATTGAAAGTTTCACTAGTACTATTTGGTACCATTAGAATACGTACTGTTAAACTACCACTATCATTAATAACTCATTATATTCATTCATGAGACGTTGTTACGAATTGTTTGATATATTACATGCCATGTCTTAAAATGGAAACTTCCAACGGTACTATAAGGTACTATTAGAACACATAGTACTAAACCAATTCCAACAGTTATTAATTACTTGATATTTTTATTCATGACACATCGCTATGGGATGTTTGATATATTACATTTACCATACAGACTATATCTTAGCTTTGAAAGTTCTAAAGGTGACATATGGTTAAAATACGTCGTGGGATACGGTATTTCGAAAATACACGGCAGGAGCAGAGATTCGACTTCTCAGCAGTGCCGATATCGCTCGAGCAGCGTTCAGCGAACGAGCCGGCGAGCGACGGCGTCCAGTCGAGGTCTTCCCGAGAACCCACGGTCGAGAGCGTGCTAAACGACTCGTACTCCATTCCGCCCACATTACGAGCCAGCCCATGTTTACATCTTTCAGCGATTGAGTTAGAATTCTGGACAGAGGAGAGCCACGTCGAAGAGGGAAAGAAAATACTGGAACTTTTACGCTTCAAAGCAACATGTATTTTTCCATCAGGCTTTAATGCTTATTTTCGAGACGGCGTCGGAAGAGTGATTGAAAGAGGCGGCGGCTGTTTTAGGCGCCATTAATCACGAGTTATATTTTTGTCTGTGTAATCTTTTCCGGGGCATATTGTTTAAGAACAATTTCTAGCCCGGCAACTCTGACTCTGTTGGTTTTATGTCTCTCAATAATTTTTTTTGTGCAATGTTTAGAAGTAACGTGAATAGCTTTAATTAACGTACTTCATCTTTACTGCTTTCTAGAACAGAGGAAGCCATTGTATGTTTAAGAATTGGAGGCTCTTGTCAAAGCTTCACTCCACAGTATTTTGCTGTTAAATAATAGTACAGACTTTTTGGATATTTTATCACCAGCCAATGGTTGAGCTTTCGTAATATAGAATTACGCCCATTTGATTAGAACTTTTTTGTGAATGTTGCCGCTATTCTCGATTTCACATTTTATAGAGTTTATAGCGTTAAGAGCACGAGTGCCTTATTTGATAATTTAAGTCTTGTATGTTTTCCATTCTAGGCTTAGATTTCTTTATTAATCTGACCTCCCATTTTTGGTAACAAGGATTAGAATTTTTTAGTAATTCATTGCGGCCCGATTTCTTTGAGCCAAGCTTTAGCTATTTAATATAGGAATTCCTTTATCTTATCAGCGTGCGTTCTTTGTATCTTGGAGTTGTAAATTTAATCAAATCTTTTCGCACGTTCATTATGCAAAAGCAATTGTTATCCTTTCAAGCAAAGGATGTTTTTGTTATTGGTTTAAATAAATACGCATATTAATGTAGGCCTACTTCTACTTTTCTATTTAGAGTATTTTTGGATTACGATAAATTTTGCCGAGCAGCTTTTCGTTCTGTTAAAATTATTTTAGCGTTAGCATGATTTACGCTTTAATACGTGCATATACTTATTGTATCGCCATTGTTATAATTTAGAAGTTTTCCTAATGCACGTTAAAATCCATTATGGACATTGTTACCCTTTTAATTAAAGGATGTCCATGTTATTAGATAACAATAGTATATAATTTTAAATTCTAAAGTATTTAATCAATTCTCGTTCTCTTTTGTTAAGGTATATTTTATTTCTTGTTCAATTTATGTGTAATAAATCAGATTTATGGTTTTTCACGTACGCTGCTTAAAATGTGTGTCTTTGATATTAAATTTCCACTGTGCCAGTTTTCTGACCGTGACATTGATACTTATTATTTTTTCGAAATCTGATTTAGACCTTCCTCTTGCTTTGAAGATCAAGTGCTCAAAATTCCATCAAATTCGGATTAAACTGTAGATTTGTATAAAAAACAAACACACCCACCAACACTTTTTTTTTTATATACGAGGGTGATTCAAATGAAAACCACAGATTTTTTTATAATTTTAATTATTGAGCAAACGTGAATAACAACTGTATTATTTTTCTACATAATCTACGTTTTGTATATGTTTTCCAGTGTTTACAAAGTGCACAGATTTCTCTTGACAAAATTTTTTTTGGCTGTCTGCACAGCCACTCGTGCACCGACTGCTGTTCGGGTTTTCTTAGAACTGATAGTTCTTCGAACTTAACATTTTCTTGAAAATATTTAAAACTGAGCACTTACTGGATATTATGGAGAGTTAGTAGAATATTGAGAAGCTGTGCAAGTGGTGAATGATCAAGTAGGCATCGAAGATCTCAGGCGTCCGTCGTCGATCCAAGGGTATCAACAGAAGAAACGGCGACTGTAAAGATGCCAACACACATACCCGACTTTGACGCGCACGCTTTTCATCCGACTTGAAGCGACACCAGAGTGCATGCGGCTAGCAAAACACACATTTCCAACTTCCTCGCGCACGACTTGCAACCGACAAGCATTTTAACTCAAATTGTGTCCGTGATAGCGATGTAGTCACACAGGAAACTGTATTCATTTCCGCCGAAATGGATTCGATTGCGCGTCAAAAATACAATTTATTAAACTAAGAAATTTATTTGCACATGGAGTTTCCATGGAAGCCTCCATTTTCTTTTTTTGCATCTACAGCGGTCACTTCCCATGATGCTAATCGTGTATATTCTCGCAACCTGATTGGTTATCGTGAATGACAAGTCGCGTGAAAGTCGGACAGAGCTGAAGTCGGAAAAGCTAGTCGCACGACTCCTACGACTGACCGTTTGAGACCGGAAGTAGTCGTTCCAGAGTCGCATGCGACAGCTAGTCGGGTGTAAACCGTGTATGTGTGTCTCCGCCTTTAGACTACACAAAGTCATGAATGGCCTAGTTTTCTTTCAACATATCGAGAGCAGAGTGCGAATTGCAACATCAGATTACGAAATATAAATAACCCAAAAAATTTTTTTCGAATTTTTTACGACTATATTCTGTGTGAATGTGAATGTTTTGGTGATGATGTGTTGATAGAACGTTCGTTTCCAAGAATTGTTAACAATGAGCATAAAATGATGACAGGACATAGATATGGCAGTGTCTATTGAGGAGGCTTAGGAGTTACACGTGGCTCTCTTGAGCTCCCTAACAAACGTCCAGATGACCGGCGAAATTTTGTGTTTTGCAAATGAAAGAGAAAGAACGAGTATTGATCAGAGAAACTCTGCAACTAAATGATAAAAGCTATCCGGTTGTTGGAAACATGAACATGGGGAGCTTCATTTAGAGGAGGATGGTTGGTATAAGAGCTTCTACGTCAAGGGTAGTATAAAAATCCAGGCTAGTAAAAAAAACAAATAAACCCTAAAAGAATTATTTTGTCATCATTGATTTAAAGAACTTAACAATATAAAATTACTATATATTCCATAACCCCCATAATATTCTAACCAACCCTTATCGCAATGGAAACTTTAGAAGAAGGATGGGTATAAAATATCCAGTGATACTCCCCAGTGGTGAAGATGTATATCATTTTAATCTTTGGCAGAAAAACAAGAGGTTAAATGAAGTCCTAGGCGACGCCAGGTTATCAAGCAGGGTGTGCAATATAAGCAGGTTTATTA
Source organism: Rhysida immarginata (assembly GCA_023313115.1). Lineage (NCBI taxonomy): Eukaryota > Metazoa > Arthropoda > Chilopoda > Scolopendromorpha > Scolopendridae > Rhysida > Rhysida immarginata. The sequence continues at coordinate 211,519 of JAHWFO010035192.1, read as the reverse complement.
AGAATGATGGTTTCATTACACCTATGAGAATTATAAAACAAAATTGAATTTGTTACATAGAATTCCTGTCGTTCGGGGATTCCTTAGAATTGATAGTTTTTAGAAGTTAACATTTTCTTGAAAAAGTTTAAAAATGATCAGTAAATGGAGATAATGTAGAATTAGCAGAATATTGAGAAAGATTGGAAAGATAACAGAGGAAGCAGTCCCTTTCCTCGTGCGACAGTTGACGACATAATCGATAACCAGGCATATATGAACTCAACTCTTGATCTCAACAAGCATACAGTATTATGCCTAAAAATAATCGTTTGAATGATTATAATAATGATTCATATCTGTCGAAATGCCAACCAGAAAATAAATGAGCATTGGTCAGAGAAGACAAGAAGTTATCTGGGCCTCGGAAATATCTGAACAATACCTTTGCCTATAGCAGGAAATTGTAGAATTACTGAATGCTAATTTATTATTTAACTTCTTGAAGTTGTTTTCTTTAACCTAAAATAGTAATTCTCCCGGGCAAAAACAGATGCCTCTGCTTGTACAAAAATAAATCATACAGGGTGACCCAAACTTATCCAGCATAATTGTTTAGGAACATTGTATGGTTCAAATGGAACAAAAATGTCCTATAAACATTACATCTGGTTTCGATCGTGTTTGAGATATCAACGTTTGTCTATTTTCTTTTATTTAGAATCTTTTTCTTTGGGGAACACTGAAGGAGGAGGTCTACATCAATCCGCCCACCACCAGAGATGAGGTGATTGCATCCATTCAAGCTTGTAGTCGAGCAATTACATCCGTCCAGATTGTAACCTGATTGAAGCTCAGTTGTCCGAAGATGTAACCAGTGGATTGAAGCTGGGGCAATCATTTTGAGGGACTTCCTCGACATTGATTTGTTATCAGGTCATTGCATATCAAATGTTAGATTTCGAGGTGGGTTCCGTGCTTCATCACGGTTTCCAAGTTTAGTAGCAAGCACCTATAACAAAGTGGTGCACTCCCAGCGATAAGCCTGTCAGAGACCAGCTGCCTGAAATTTGCATGTCTGCGATGATATTTAATAGCGTTTGAACCCAAGCGAAGATAGTCATGTGATAATGCATTACGAGTTCAGATTGAATCACACTGCATCCAACGCTTCTCGAAACATCAATAAGGTATTCGGTGTAGGCACCATAGACGAACGTATTGTCTAACGTTGGTTCCGAAAACTGTTGAATGACGCTGATCTGAAGCGATCTGTGGAAGAGGACCCATCAAAAACTGTTCGGGACCTTGCAGGGGATCATGCTGTATCAGCGTCGACTGTCAGTAGACACCTTATGACCATTGGTAAGGTGAAAAAGCAGGACAAATGGGTCCCACATGAACTTACGGAAAATCACAAAGAGCGTCAGTTAGAGGTGTGTACGGAATTGCTTATGCGCCATGAAGAAACGGGGATTCTTGAACGCATTGTCACCTGCGACGAGAAGTGGCTCCTATACGGCAATAGGAAACGATCAGCATAGTGGCTGGATGCTGATGAACCCCCGCGACAGTTCCCTAAACCCCCGTTGCACCACAGGAAGCTCATGGTTACAATTTGGTGGAACATCCGCGGTGTACTGCATTACAGCTTCCTGCAGTAGGGGGAGACGATCACCGCTGCGACCTACTGTCGTGAACTGCATCGTATGCACACAAAACTGTGTCAGCAACAACCTGCACTTGTGAATCGAACGACCGTGCAGGCTCTGGGCTACGAGAAGCTTCCACACCCCCCTTATTCTCCGGACCTCTCCCCTACCGATTACCCTCTTTGCTAGACCCTGAACAATTTACTCCGGAGGAAAACATTCTTAACCCAAGCAGACGTTGAAAACGCATTCCGGGAGTTTATTGAGTCCCGTGACCATGGATTCTATCGGCTCGAGAAGCTGCCAAATCGTTGGCAACAATGTTTAAATTGCAATGGGGGTTATTTCGAATAGCTCGTGTGAAGGGGTCCTTTCTAGAGGGCCATTAAAGATGACCTCTGCAATCCGACATTTGATATGCAACGACCTGATACTTTCTTCTTATTTTTTTCCTTGTATCATTTTAGTTTTTTTTGTAGTTCAATGCGATGTTCTGCCGGTGTGCAAAATAAAAGTGATCTGCACTCTCAAGTGTTTTACTGATTTGCTTTAATAACTCTACAAGAAAATAGACAAACGTTGATATCTCACACACGATCTAAACTAGATGTAAAACTGGCTGTAATGTTTACAGGACAGTTTTTGCTCCATTTGGACCATACAATGTTCCTAAACATTTATGCTGGATAAGTTTGGGTCACCCTATATAATAGCTGATTCCTGTACTTAAGCAAATAGCTTAAATATTATAAAGGCCGGAAAGAAATTCAAATTCTCTTTGTCTTTATTTTACAAAATTGTTTCAATTAATTACTTTAATCACCACTGGAGATTATTACTACATTTCCTTTTAAACAAGATCACTCTTTTTTAGAAAAAGAATATAAGAGTTAGATTCTGAGACTATAACACAAATATTTTTGACTACATCTTGCGAGTTGTCTGAGCTACGCAGAAAGCGACAAAAGTCCATGATACAGCTACGACAAAGCTTGCAATTATCCTTCAGAAAACGGCGATGCACATTGCGTTTAAGGCAACGTTATGAAGGGGAAACTGCAAAGTTGCAAAACATGAAACTATGTACGGGACCCATAGCTAAAACCTAGTATACTAAAACTTTGAACAAAATGGTGGCATGGTTTTAAACGCATGAAATAACGAGAGAGGAGAGAAAATGGGAGCTCAACTGGAATTTTAGCACAAGCAGCCCAATTCTTTCACTACGAAGGCTTGTAGGCCCCATGGGGCATTCAGGTTAACCGCAGTTAATTATTGACTAGACGTGAAATGAAGATTTTCCACGAGGTGGCAATCAAACGGTACTAAAATAGACCCCCTCACCCATTCATTCGGAACTTTTTTCGGTTCCATGTGTTGTTTTTGAAATATTCGGTAGTCCTTTTGCTGACGTTAGAAGTAGGCTTGGAGTATGGGAAACTGCAGCTACTGACGAGAATGGACCTCACTACATGGAATCAGACAGGAGACTGCACTCTTAAACCGTAACTTGGGAATCACATACGCCTGTGAAGAAATCATACACTTGACTTTCATTCTCCGCACTGATGGCGTTGACTAATGTTGACAGCACCGCAATTTGATGCCTGTCGAGAAATCTTGAGTGACAGCCTTGCACGTTGCTCATGTGAAAATCATTCACTGCAAAAGTCTGAAAAACTTTAGAAAGCAATTTGCGTGACGTATGTTGAGCGAGACACGTTAACTTCTTCGTTAACCAAAAGTTCCGTCTGCGAGACACAGGAGGAAGATGACAAATCGTTTGTTAATAACTTAGCGTTGCCATTGTTCCCATTCCTTGGAGCATTAACTTTATTTAACCAGCAGCATAGAAAATCCGCAGCCTGCGTGGATGGGTCTTCCAGCTCACTTCTCTCTTGTTTGTCCCGTCAGCACCTTCCGACTTAACTTCTGCCACCACACCACCACATACCCTAAGATGCTTCATTTCAACCTTCTTAAAATTAATATTATTCTTAATAACATCATGAAAAGGAGAAATCTTCTCAATTCTGGCGAAAGATTGAGCCATACCTTGAAGATCCAAACGACGCTACCTTTCTCGCTCACCTGTCGCTTGTTCTTCACCATCGCGTGGTCATCTTCACGAGTCAAAATATGTGACATTGCAGGCCCGAGACTAGGAAGAAATAGCCGAATTTAAAGAGGCTAAGCTATTTCTTTGATGCTCTTTGAGAATAGGTTATTTTGTCAGAGATTTAGTCTTAGGATATTTTGACGGGTCACGCACAGCACTAATTCACATATTGCAAATATCAGGGCGACCCATTTTACAGTTTTCCCTGGAATATCTTGAAAACAACACATCGGAACGAAAAAAGTTCCAAATGAAATTTATTTGTTTAGGAGGTGGCAATCAAACGATACTAAAATAGAGCCCCTCACCCATTCATTTGGAACTTTTTTCGGTCCCGTGTGTTGTTTCTGAGATATTCCAGAGAAAACTTTAAAATGAGACACCCTGTGTCTCAAAATTCCTGGTACAAATTTATCGAGGTGATAGAGGGTGCAACCATAAGCATCTTTTCTCTATAGTGTTTTTAGGGAAACTCAACCCCTGCAAAGATATGAGGGGCTAAATGTAGGATGCACCACCTGCAATGTGGCTGACTTGCATACAGAACAACTCTAAACATCCAATGACTTGCGTAATTGTATGTGACACAAAAAACGAAATACGAACATTGACAGTACAGTGTTTGATTAGAAGTACGTATTTTATTCAAAGCAAATGCTCAAAATTTCCGCCACCAACCTGTACACACAGTTGACATCTGCGTAATAATGATTGGCATGTGTGTTGAAAAATTTGTGTATGGGCTTGGATTTCATCAGCTGAAACAGCAATGCGCGCAGTAAGGCCATCAGTATCTTGGCATACACCAATGTTTTCATGTGGCCCCACAACCAGAAATCGAGAGGAGAAAGGTCGGGCGAACGCGGTGGCCACCGTACCGGGCCACCGACCATCAAACAAGTTGTCAAGCACATTGCGTACATTACCAGCGAAATGAGCTGGCGCTCCGTCATGCTGAAACCACATCAACCGTCGACAAGCTAATGGAGCATCTTCCAACAAATCTGGCAATACTTCCTCCAGAAACACTTGATAAATGTGTCCATTGAGGCGAGGAGGTAGTAGGTAAGGCCCGATCAGCGTATTGTCAAGTACGCCACACCACACATTCACCCCAAATTGTTGTTGATGTCCATGGCGAAATATCGCATGTAGATTGGCCATTGCCCATGTGTGGTTGTTTCGATAATTGATAATTCCATCACGGTTAAAGAATGCTTCATCGGTGAAGAGAACATATGATGGGAACAGCTGATCTCTATCCGATTCTTGTAGTAACCATTGTGCAAACTGCATTCGAGCCGGATAATCTTGGGGAAGCAATGGCTGCACTCGTTGATGGTGAAATTGATACATGCCGTTCTCACGAAGCACACGCCAAACCGTACCTTGTGAAATACCCAGGTTCTGTGCTGCCATGCGGGTGCTACTAAATGGGTGTTTTTTCAAGTACTTCAATCTCCTGCCGAGCAATTCGTGCACGTCCAGCATCGGTTCGCTGAACAGGAAACGTTCCATTTTCGCGGAGTCGAATGTGAATTCTGGTAAACAGCCAGTTGTCAGGATGTACTCGACGTGGAAACTGGTGACGATAAATTCGTGCAGCGTTCCTGCTGTTTCCATTTGCTACAACGTAAATGTAATGCATGTCGGCAAGCTCAGCATTTGTAAATCACTGCATGGCAGAACTGATTCCACAACACAGTGGACAGGCTTGTTTATAATAGCAACATTTTATTGGTAGCTTCGAATTTGTATACATTTACGTATTGTGAACTTGTCTTTGCAATAGAGGTGGTGGATGAATTTAATTATGTTTTATCAAGTGACACTTCATTGACGACTTCATTGACGACACCTATATTTTGGGAGAGTTCATCATAATGCAAAACAATTCGAACCTTATTTATCAGTGTCAGTAATTGCGGTTCAGTGCCATTTCGGTAATGGGGAAACAAAGTTTAAGGAGTTCAAATTACCGTCACTGGATGTTTAGAGCTGTTCTGTACGCAGGTCAGCCACATTGCAAGCGGTGCAGCCTACTTTTAGCCCCTCATATCTTTGCAGGGGTTGAATTTTCCTAAAAACACTATAGAGAAAAGATGCTTATGGTTGTGCCCTCTATCACCTCGCAAAGTTTGCACCAGGAATTTTGAAACGCCCTGTATATATACAGTCGGGTGCAAAAAGGTTTTTACCAGCTTGTAGGAAATGAGCTTACCGGTTGTTGATCGGTTGCAAAATCAGGTACTTTCACTGAGAGTCAAGGCTGATTAGACTGACTGGATCTGTCCCTTCTGAATGAAAACAGGGTAGCAGGTATATGCTTGGGATGTGCTATCCACGTGCTCAACTATGACTTAAGTCTGAACCTTTTTGCACCCTAACATATCCTTCATTCAATTTCTCATGCCATTAAATGATATGAATTGGTGATGTGTAGAATTAGCAATACACAGTGTCCATAATTAAATGATCCTATCGCAAATCTGTCTACAGGTGCAACTATTCATGAGAAAAGTATGACATTTTGTGGAGGACGTATGAAATGGGAATTTGTTTCAGCGGAAAAAAAATTTAGTTACGAACTTCGCCACGAGAGGTGTTTTACGTTGAATACACACAACTGCCTCATTTGTGAACCAGAAAATCCCCCACATTTTCTTAAAGTTTCCATTGCATTCCCCAAAAGTGACGGTATGCTGTGGATTTACGGCATCATTTATTCTCGATCCGAACTTTGAGCAGTTAAGTTCTAGAGGTCCAGTGACATGCTCCATCACCGGGCAGCGATATGTTTCGCTGTTAGAGAACGAAATTGTTCTGGCTTTGCAAGCCCATCAGTGCCTTGCATGCACAATGTTTAGGCAAGACGGAGCTCCTCCACAAATTGCACTGTGTTAAGGATATTCTTAAACGACATTTTACAGAAAAACATGTCATCAGCCGTCACTTCCGTCATGTGTTGCCTGCCCGAACCCCATACACCACTCCATGCGATCTTTGGCTTTGGGGACATTTGAAACAACTGGCAAGTCATGACAATCCAAGAACTTTACCCGATCTTAAAGACAGCATTTAATGCCACGTGCACAACATTTCGCAGCACCCACTTTGGTCATAATAATGGCCATCATGTGGAACATATTACGTTGCAATTTGTTGTGTTTTACACTATTATACACGTGCGGTTAAATGTGTAATTAATTATTAAAACGCCATCTGTTAGCGAAAATCGTAACGATTTTTTTCGCTGAAACAAATGCCCATCTCTTCTTTATGTCCTCCACAAAATTTCACACTTTTCTGATGAATGGTTTCGCCTGTAGGGTCCTTTAATTATGGACACCCTGTATATCAGGCTTATTCAAATGAAACGCGTTCAGATCAAGGACATAGTAACATGAAACACAAGAAAATAGAAAGAGTATTATTTAACGAACATTATGGTACAAAAGTTTCCGAAAAGAAGTCACCCATGGTGCTTAGGCATGCTTCTCACTGTTTAAGGAAGCGGGAAGTTCCGTCCGCGAAAAAGATGGCGATCAAAAACAAGCGACCCGGCAGGCTGTCTTCAGGAGTGATCATTCTTCACGACAATACACACACGCATGTCGCAAAAGTTGCTGTCGATGCACTAGCCAAGAAGAAATGGGAGGATCTAGTGCATCTTCTTTACAGATCGTATTTTTTCCATTGTGACTCTCATTGCAGAAATTCTTCAAAATACGACGAATCAACACCGATGAAGGGGTGCAGGAAGCAGTTACAGCTGGATCAACAGCAATCCACATCTTTTTCTCTCTCTCCAAACAGTGGGATGCGTGCCTAAACGTGTACAATGGTTAACTGCTTTTTAGAAACGCGTGTAGAATATTCTTAATTAAATACTACTCCTTCTACGTAGGGCATTCAAATTTGACCTGGAATTTTTTTTTGTAAATTTCATTGTTGTAAAAATCTAAACTTTCATTGTTGGGATGGAAAGAAGCTCCTGTCATGCAAATGTAGCACCACTCATCCGGTTGCTTTGACAAATGACTGTTTGTTTAAACAAAAAAGCAGACAGCGTTGTGTCAACCAAAGTGGAACAACGAATGATCGTCAAGTTTCTCCATAATGAAGATGTGAAAGCATCTCAAATTAATCAGAGATTTAAAAGACAGTTCATCGAGTTATGTTTGTCTCTATCATCCGTCTTTGCTAGGTGCCAAAAGTTTGAAGTAGGGCGAGACTCCAGCGGCAATGAACCTCATAAGGCAAGGCCAGCAACTGCTGTCAATGATGGCATCATCGCAAAAACAAATGAGCTAATAAGGAACAACAGGCAGATGCATGTCCGAGAATTGACTTCAATGCTGAACAAGCACTGGTTGTGTGGAGACCCTCATCCATGATAAGCTGAAAATCAACAAGATCTGTGCCAGATGGGCCCGTAAGCAACTCTCCGAGGATCACAAAACCACCTGGGTGGAAATCTGTTCCATGCTGCTGCAGTGATATGACAGGGAAGATGGCAGCTTCCTAAGGCGTGTTATGACCACCGACGAGATATGGATTCATTATCATACTCCTGAATGCAAGCAGGCGAGTATGGAGTGGGGGCACACTGACTCACTCCTTCAGTGGTGTTTGCTTTCTGCAAGACAATGCCAGACAAAACAGCCAAACAGATTATACTCAAATGGGATATCTTACCGCATCCTCTATACAGCCCAGATCTTTCCCCTTGCGACTATCATCTTTTTGGAGGATTGAAAGAGTTCTTGGGTGGGGTAAGGTTCGGTTTCAGTGAGGAAGTGAAAAAGGCTGTCCTGACATGGTTTCAACATCAGCCTGAAGATTTCTACAGATCCGGTATCCAGATGCTGCCAGAACGCAAAAAAATGTGTAGAAAAGCAAGGAGAGTTCTCTGAGAAATAACATCTGTGTGTGTGTGTGTGTGTGTGTGTGTGTGTGTGTGTTTTGTACTTTCCTGATTTTATGAAAAATAATGTCCAGGTCAAATTTGAACGCCCCTCGTATTTCCTTGTGTTTCCTTTTCCCTATCTTCTTTCAACCCCTACTTGATTCGAACACGCCTCATACAATAAAATCAACAATATGGTTCTAGATTTTGTACTTTGCACGAACAATCATTGAATGCTAAAACGGCTTACAATTACCAAAATATTCACTTTGGAACAAATAAAAAAAAATTCTTTAAAATGTCTGCACTGGAATTTTGTGTCCGATTGGGTTTGCCCAGGAAAAATCGACATTGCGTCCTAAATATTTTAAAATATCAAAGAAAGTCTGTGGGTATTGAATTATTTCGGTCTGTATTAAAAAATATATCATAGATGTTCAGGAACTCTATTTACAGGCTCATCAACATCCCTCATCAACATGTAATTGTTTCAATAGAGCTGTATTCAGTCTCAAAGTGTGGAATCATGTCCTGGATGTGTTTGTTCATATTGTTAGTATCAGTTTTAGCAGCAAGAATTGTCCTCTCACACAAACGTTTGATATCAATAAGATTAACTGTGACATTATCTATAACTTCTCTAAAGGAAGTTACTACACTCACCAAAAGTCATGGCACACCCCTTCAATTTTGTTCCCTGTCCGTAATGAGACAGATCCCGCTGCTTCCATTCTCAGAATGCTGGTGTATAGGACTCCTTGATATCACACAATCATTGTAAGCAAAACTAGCTGCAGAAATTGAAGCATGCCGAGACCTATCCGCATTTGAAGGGGGAATGATTGTTAATGCCAGACGGGTGGGTGCCTCAATATCAGATGTAGCCAACATCCTGCAATTTTCCCGCACAACAGTTGCAAGGATCTATCGAGAGTACACCCAACTAGGGGTTACAACTCATGTCGGACAGCGGACAGGCCGCCCATGCGTTATTGATGCCATAGGTGTTCACCGGGTCACCCGGCTTGTAACTGCTGGCCGAAGGGCGATAGCGGCCAAAATCACCATGCGGTACAATTCGGCGAAGGTTGGCAGCAGCAGGCTTTGGGAGCAGGAGGCGACGACGGGAGCCACTCTTGACAGCTGCACAGCGTCGGCTACGCCTAGCTTGGGCCAACCAACATCGACATTGGACCACTGAAGACTGGCGAAGGGTTGCCTGATCCGACGAGTCACGGTTTCAGCTGTATCGGGACATCCACTCTGCGTGCTACTTCCTACGTCGATCTGCTTGGGATCACCTGCACCGCTTCATGAACTGTTTTTACCCTGTGAGGGACGGCATCTTCCAGCAAGATAATGCGCCTCCACCCACTGCCCTTGTGACACGGCAGTGGCTGGAGGAACATGCTCACGACAATGATTTGACCTCAACATTCCCCAGATTGCAATCCCATTGAATATTTGTGGGACGTCATCAAAAGATCTTTCAGGTCGTCACCAATCCAACTAGTAAATGCAGCATCGTTATGGAGTGCATTGGAGGCGGCATGGCTTGCAGTGCCTGTGGATGTGTTCCGGGGACTGGTAGACTATCTTCTATGACGGATCGCCGCCGTTATCCGGGCCAGAGGGAGCCCAACACGATTTTAGGCAGGTGTGCTATGACTTTTGGTGAGTGAGTGTATATTACAAAAACCATATAAAAATGAATTTTCTCAAGTTATCCAAGTTTCTCAAGCTGGTTACCCGCAGCTTCGCTCGCTATGGGTGAAAGATAAAAACCGTGCAATAATAGGATTACATACAAAATTTCACAAAAATCAGCAAAATTGTTATAAAAAAATTAAAAGATTATATATTAACAGTATATATTAAATTCAAAATTGTTCAAATATTGTAATTGGCAGTTATTTGCAAAAATTAATAAATGTTAGTTACGCATAAAGGTATATTATTTTGACATGGAATGCGTTACTCGAATGCCTTTGGGTACACTACTTATTGTCAGGCCATTAGGATCATAAATATACAAATTTATCGATGTACCCACTCGAGAACATGGTGCAGAAAATTGTCCGTGTAAAAAACATGAGGATTCCAAATTCATGCCAGAGACTTTAAGAGGTTGCCCTTGTGCTTTGTTAATCCTCATTGCAAAAGCAAATTGTACAGGGAATTGTAACCTAAATAATTATTGTCTGGGCGATAATGGGAATAATATTAGTGACAGTAGAGTACTATTGCATAATTTGAGGGTATCCAAATTTCTCAATATGATTATTGGCCCTACTTTTATATTGAATGTCGTGGCATGCCAGGTGGATTCCAATAAACGATATAAAATGAGTAGATCGCTCGTGAGTAGGGTGTTTAGATAAGTGCGGAGAAGGGTGGTAACAACTCGCCATTTTGTGGGTTCCAGCCGCCATTTTGAATCCGGAAGATATCTAGAGAACACATGCTTTTTGCACCACGCATAGGAGAACACATGCTTTTTGCACCAATACTCGTAAGATATCTAGAGTCTCGCTTGGTAATGAGAGAATTTTCTTTATTTGTTTAGTTTGCTGATCTTATTGTTGTATGTAATTGAAACTTTAATAACTTGACCTTTTAAAATAGATTATTAACAATGAATTTTAACGAGCAGACGATGCCTGTTTGATGCGTTCCCGGCTGCAGTAATCGCTCCGAAAAAGGTGGAAGGCTTTTTCGTTTTCCTGCAAGTGTTGCAAGAAGAAAATTATGTAATGTGTTTTCTAGTTAAAATGTGTTGTGTCGCGCAATAAGCCTATATTAAATTCTTTAATTAAACACCAATCTCTATTCTGACAAATGACTTGCTCCCAGAGTGCCCACCAATTCCTGGCTGGCCAGATGGCCGAGAGGGCTAGGCCGTAGGCTTTCTAGTTCTCGAGTCCACCTGGCCGTGGGTTCGAATCCCGCCGTGGGCATGGATGTTTGTCTTTGACCCGGCTGCGTACAGATAAAACTTGTGCAAAAGGCGCAAAATGACCTTTAGCCTTAGTAGGGTTTAACCTTAGTAGTCGATGATTTCTAGAACCCCCCTCCCCTCACCAATTCCCTTTAAAGCTAACATGCGCTTAATCAGATAAAACCCAGGAGAGGCACCGCTTTTAATAAACAAATGAATTCTTTATTCAATTTAAATTACTGATCTAGGTACAAAATATGAGGTAGGGATTAGTTTGTTAGTAATAGGGAATATCAGCATTCATATATAAAATAGTTTATGAATGAGCGCTTGGTATTACTTAACATTTAACATAATTTTCTAAGAGATTCTTTCCCTCCCACTGTATGGCATATTGCTTAAAAAATAAATAAACTCGGCGCAGTAACACACTTCATCAATGCATTTTATCTGATGCGTTTTTTTCTGATGCATTTATTAATTTAACGCAAACCCACAAGTACTTATCTTTAATTGCACACTCGATGAGCCGTTCACTCATGCTTTTGGACCATTCTTTTTCAATGATGCACTTAAAGTTGATGCTGTATCGATGCTCCTTGCTAGCTGGCGCTAGCCCTAAGTGGTTCCGCTGATGATGATCCGGTGTGTATCTTATCGATGCCCCTTCATTGTCACAGCAGTTCTGCTAAAGTCCAACGAAGTTCATTCCCGCCAATACCTGAACACAGAGGTTGCATCCAATCTCTTAAGCTTTCCGCATCTTGTCCAATTGACTATCACCAGCCTGCGATATGTTAGGGATCATTAGTTCCTATTATGCACAAATGCGAGCTCTTAATCGTGTATGGATTCACTCACTGAATCTAAATGTGAATGATGTGAATGTGTAATATCGGTCATAATGCAAATTTCAGTCATCGTCACTCATAGGTAACGTTCTACTGATTGATAAAACTGCACCGTTCTATGATTGCGGAGTTCGATGCAGCACTAGTGATTAGCTGCATTAGTTCATTCCTGCTGCCATTTCTCGTCTTCTGTACTTTCCCTCTCTTTTCAAAGAAAGAAATCTCCGTCCAATCAAATTTTAGTATTTCAAAATTTCAGCAGTTACAATCTCCCCCACTCCCACTTTTCCAAAGTTAGATTTCTCTCCTCACCGCAGTCTCCCCTCCTGATGTTTCTATGGCAAAACAAAAACGGACCGGCAAGAGGGTGAAAAAAATGGACAAAAATATTTATTCTTATGAGGATTATATAGTGCTTCTCCATAATTATTTGTTCAGAATGGAATTTAAATACACAGATTCAGGCTCTTCATCTGATTCTGTGGTGACATACATTTAACATCATCACAACATAAAAAATAAATGCGCTGCCATACTTTTACTTTTTTTTAATTTATGGATTTCAAAATAAAAGGTACCAAAAATTAATTTTACTTTTAGTGCACTTATGAAGTAAAAATGTGTGCTTAAAAAGTTTTTTTTAATATATTATTTAAGTTATACGTTTTATTCTTGGATTTGCACTTTTTTGTTTAGGTAAATTTACAGTTATCTTTTTCTATAATAAAAACGAACGAGTGGTTTTACATACAAGTAAAGGCCTAATTTAAAACTGCATAACTTCAAACACCAGTAAACTTCTTTAAAATAACGACAAATTTAACATAGTAACCCAATTGTCAATTTAGATCATGGATTCAAAATGGCAGCTCACACTTTAAGCTTACTGTATAGGTTGTCACCACCCTTCTCCGTACTTATCCAGGCACCCTACTCGTGAGCTGCTTACAGCGCCACCACCGCGTCCCCATTTGAAAGCGTGACGGCCATTGCTGTGGTTGCCAAAAACTGGCCTTCATCGTATGTTTATGTGTATAGTTTGTGTAGACAGACACAGTAAAACTCAATGCCGACTTCTTGTCCAGCTTTAATTTGTAGTAACAGATATATTAAAGGTTCACCACTGACATTTCACAGATGTGTTTTGATCTTTCTGCTTCTTTGAATGTAAAAATCCTGGTCATCTTTTATATCGTGGTTGGTTGATACATAAAATATGTCGATCTCCAGTCATGTTACCGTCGTTTCAGCGATACCAGAATGATTGTTTATAGGTATTTATGAAATTATATACCGCATTTATTCGTGTAGATAATGCGAAAAATTTTGACATAAAAAAGCATCTAAATTTGGGAGAGATCGCTTAAGAAATTTAAGACTGCAAGCACGATGTTGGTGGGGCAACAAAGCAGATATAAAGTAATGGCGCTTTGGCTGGAGATATTGTTCTGCCAACCACAGTAATGGCGCCTACAGTAATACCGAGATTATACAGGCTAACCCATATCATGAAAAAACCATTGTTAAACGGGCAACAAATATGACGACAATAAAAAGGCAAAATTACCCGGGTAACCATTGCCATCTAGGGTCATATCATTACCTCCTAGATTTTTACATGCAATATAAGCACGAAGCCTTGATTAAACCCATTAAAATCTTGCTTGAACGAGAATTAAACATGTTCATTTTGTTGATATAAGATAATTTTTAGAATTCAAGTTAATATGTTTCTGATTTGTTTAGAAGATGGCAGCCACTTTGGTTTTATGACAACAGATGGCAATGGTTACCCGGGTAATTTTGCCTCTTTTCGCCATCTTTATTGTCGCCACTTTTTCCATGATATGGGCCAGCCTGTATAATGTCGGAAGCCTCGGTAATACTATAGATTACTTCCACTTTTTGCCGCTATCTAATTGCCTCAAAGATGGCAGCCACATAAGTGATCTACTCATTTTATATCGTTGGTTCCAATGAATTTAAAAATTCTGTGGGTTAGTTTTCAACTTGTTCCTAGTCCATAATAGTGTTAATAGATTTATATGTAATGCAACATCTTGGCAACTCTTGCAAAACGATGTCTTTTTTTTCTTTACATTCTCATTCTTTGGTGCAAGAATTTACGTTTTCAAAGCCACTGTCGGTCCTCAACTTTTGTGGCTATGTTCGGGAGCACCTTATGTATAATTATTTTTCGCACTGACGAAATCAGGTGAGAGAGAAATTTAACCTGACGCAATTGTGGGTAATTTTTCATCTCCAAGACTGAGTAGTTGTTTACAAATATTATGAATGTTGTTATCAAAAATACGCAACCTCATATTAGTAATTAATTTTTTTATGTGGACGAATTTCCAAATGGTGGATACTCCGAGGCAAGTACTGAGTTCATCTGCAGATGTTCATTATGGAATAATTGGAAGGGTTTGGCGAAAATCTCCAGCGAGCAAACGACACCCCTCCCATTTTTTTCCAGGATCTCTTTGGTTCCTCATTGTTAAATTTATAAGAATTTGTTACGTTGTACGATTGTTAAAAGGTTTGGACTGTAGCCAAAATCATGCAATAGACGGGGCTTACCGCCCAGAGAGAATACCTGCTCACGGAAAAATCATACATTGTTACATCACCTACGGTAGGGACAATTTCGGGCTTATAATTGGTAGAAATATGATTAACAATACCCTACCATGGGTGGTGCAACACTCCAAAAAAGAAAGCCTGCTGACAAAAGATGTGTACATTGTTACTTCCAAATTTAGGGCTTATCATTGGTAGAAATACGATTAACAATAGCTGCTTGATGATGATGTAACAATTTATACACCTTATGTCTGCAGGCCTTCTCTCTAGGAGGTGTTGGGGTGATGTAACAATGTACCACGTTTGGCATAACTCGACTCTTCGATAGAGATTTTGAATATATAATTATCAATGACGTATATTAATGATAGACCCTGAAGCTTGCCGCCATACTTGATGCCAATTGGGAATATTAGGAAGTTCCAAACGTTGCAAACAAACGTTCCAAACATTGGCTGACACCCCGGGACACCGTGCCTCACACTTCAAAGCCACCCCTACACCCACGCAGGATCATGCTGTGCGTCTGGTGAACTGGATGCCTAATTTTTCACTACGAGCTGCTATCAACTGGCCAAACCATCACTGGGGACCTGCACTCCCAGAAGTTGGAACATGTGCAACAGGAACTCCAGCAAAAGGAGCCAGCATTGGTGAATCGCAAAGGGGTACTCTTCCTTCATGACAATGCCCGGCGGCATGTAGCGCGGGTGCCAGGGAAACCACAGAGCGGCATGGGTGGGAAACTTTGGTCATCCACCTTACTCACCAGATCTTGCTCCAACGGATTAACTATCCATCTCTGCACAACTATCTTCATGGAAAATTCTACGCCAATGATACAGACCTGCGAAAGGTACTCATGGACTTCTTTGAGTCCAAGATGGGCAAGTTTTACAGCCAGGGGATTGATCAACTGGAGACACTTTGGCAGAGGGTGCTAGATGCCAATGGAGATTACTTTGAGGACTAGCGATATGCTACTGTTTGTGTACACCATTTTATTTTCCGAAATTAAAAACGGCAAGAACTTTTATGGTTACTTGATGCTTCCCAAATTTCAAGTTTGTAGGCTTCATAGTTCTGGAGATTTCGTGATGAATGAATGAATGATTGAGTGTAAACTACTTTCGCGCTTTCTTTTATATACAAGGTTAGCAAGAAATAAGTTTCCCACTTCAGAGGACTGTGGAATGCGTTTTATTGGTCCAAATGAGATAAAATTGAACTACAGATAATTCAAATAATGCGCTTGACATTTATTAAATAAAAAATTTTAGTACAAAAATCCGCTGTAACATACATAAACACATTTCATATGATTATATTTATTTATTTATTTGGGAAAAAAATTACAAAAGTTTACTAGCCGGAGCCAGTATGACCACAGGCCGACGAGTTAGATCTCCGGAAGATAAAATGGAACCCTGAGAAACTCCACGATTACGTATAAGAGGCAAAGAAGATTTGTTAAATATAGATAAAGTATAAAGACAATTGGATAGAAAACCAGTTAACCAATTTAATGGGGGACCACGAATGTTATAAAAATGAGAAAGCTTGTATATCAAGAGATGAATAGGAATAAAGTCAAAGGTTGTATATAAGAGATAAATAGGAATTGAGTCAAAGCTTGTATATAAAAGTAGAAGTTGTAATAATGTATAATTAATTAAAAAACAGGAACTCCATTTTAATTAAAAGAAATAGAAATAAAAATAAATAAAAGTAATTGAATAAGAGCCAAAGTCATACGCCAGACTGGAACAATGACAAAGTCATTGGTAAAGAAATAAATTACCAAAAAAGATTAAGAAAAGAAACTATCAACATTATTTCGAATGAAAACAATTTAGCCAAACCATTTATAGAAATTAATAATAAATGGAAATTACTAATAAAAAATAAAAAATTATAACACATAACCCAGACAATAACACTTCCCTTGCTCTCAACAATCCAATACCACTACCCTCTACACCACACATATCAAACTCATAACAATATCTCCTCAATTTTAATATCACACATTGTTTTTGATTTCATTGTTTTATTATTATTTCTTCAATTATTATGTTTTAACGGAAATTTCATTAAAAATTTTGCAAACTGAAGATGGGATAAAAATCCCGAAAACGTTTTTTATAATACTTTTCCAATTTTGTTATCAA
Organism: Rhysida immarginata; assembly: GCA_023313115.1. NCBI lineage: Eukaryota > Metazoa > Arthropoda > Chilopoda > Scolopendromorpha > Scolopendridae > Rhysida > Rhysida immarginata. The sequence goes on along the minus strand of JAHWFO010035192.1, from coordinate 194,314 downwards.
AGTTCTACTAATCATCGGACTTTCATCACAGAACTTCTTCTCCTATTACTGTTTCTTTCTGTGTTTTCGTGTAACATTTCTCCACAAAACCTTAATTCATCTTAGTTTCGTCCACTTCAACATTTGTATTTCGCTAAATCAGGTGACTTTTATTGAATTGTTTTTATTATTTATTTTTATTTCTATTTCTTTTAATTAAAATGGAGTTCCCACTTTTTAATTAATTATACATTTCATAAGTTTTATCAAAGTGAAATAACATAATAAAGCAGCATTACGCCTGCTCAATATGTCCCCTTTTATGTTCAACAATGTTCTCTAACCGCAGAACCATAGAACAATTTTACCAGCAGCATTTTATCAGGCAACGTAGGCATGATGTGCAGAGCACTAACTAATGCTCGTGCAGAATCCCATCTTTTTATCCGAAGAATAATGCTAATAGGCATGCGCTGTAACGCACATGATGTTTCACATTTTCCATATATGCAAAGAGATACCATTTGTGTTAGAGCGCCATCTATTAGTGAATATTTGTATACTAAAGTTTTTATTAAATAAATGTCTAGTTCGAAATATATGTAGTGCAAATTTTATCTCATTTGGACTAATAGAATGCATTCTACAGCCCTCTGAAGCTAACCCTGTGTATAGATTTGGACTGTTATGGTCATGTTAGGTTCAATTGATAATGATTAAATTAAATACATACCTATTGAGTCTCCATCGTAGACCGCCACGTAATCGAAATCGCAGTCAGAACTGGCCGCCAAGTCCATATCATCGAAGGTTAATCGTAGACGCTGACCCTCGGGAGCCTCCAAAATAAAAGTGCAATACTGATCGTTACCATATGGCTTAGGATAATTCGGACTCGTGATGGTGCCATTTAATTGGTCCATAACCCACGTGCATTCTGCAATTAACAGGTGTAGACATGCAATTAAAAATGTGTAAAGCATGCAATAACAATCCTCATTTTTAAGCAATAACATAATATTTAAAATGTATCTAAAAATAAAAAAGATGGTTTTATCATGTTGGCTTACTTTGGTTTTCGATATCTCACAAATCACGGACTATTGAGAGTAATTATTTAGAGACATAGGCAATTTATTAGCTACTTCAAGGTCCCAACAGTTTGAGAGCTATGATAATTAAAATGTACGAGGGGCGATTGATAAATAAGGTCTCCATGGCAGTAACTTTTTTATTTGTTAACCGATTTTCAAAATTCTTTTTGTATCTTATACTCACATTTGTCCTCCACTATTCACTTTTCGACATAATCCCCATCCCTTTCCACACATTGCGCCAACGCGTGACTAGTTGGGTGAACCCGTCAGAGAGGAATTCCGGAGTTGTTGTCGACACCAGGATTGAATGGTAGCTTTTGACCTTCTTTTGGAGTATGATAACGTCCGCCCGCACACGAGTCATCACACACCAGAGACATTGCAGCGCCTACAGTTCAAAGATGAAAAATTGTAGTGTGGCGACCCGCCCCCTCTGTTTATGTTGTTCTAACTTTTTAAAGAACAATCATAATTCTTGATGAAGATTATTAACAGTTTGGGATGATTTTATAATTTTTGTTATAAAACGGATTATAATTGAAACCGTTGGAATCGTTAAACAATACGTTCGTGAAATTGAGGTATTTTATTTTCAGAGTTGGTTGACAGCGACGTTAATTTACAGTTAGCTCTGTCGAGTCGAGTGGAGATCATCTTTTCACCTTGAAACCCCCCTCCTCCTCGATAGCGAGCTCTGTGCCGTGTCTTTCAATTCTTGAGCACCTATTAAATTTTTTGACCAATCAGCGATGATTATTTTTACTGTCTGTGAGCGGCATCTCTTTACAATTTTTAGAGGGACATTAGGCAGTTGATTGTGAGATCTACAGAGAGTTTGATGTTTTGAGGGTTTGTCTGGAAGAATGGGAGACGATGAGGCGAACCATGAAAAAGTCGTGTGTTGTTTTAGAGTGAAACACTTTCACCAGAAAACTACCTTTAGTTAGAAACAGCTTATTATTCCCTACCAAAAGATCAAATAAAAAATAACTATTATTATGACTATTGTTATAATTTAAGCCAATGTTAGTTAAAAACTTTCGCGGAGCCCGACGAGGAAGAGATCACGCCACCCCCCGCCACTCACCGCAGCGAGCAACGAGCGACGACGGAAACAAGGAGAAGACCGGGTAATGGTGCACATCCTTTTCTCATTCTTTTTATATCACAAAGGTCACAAAGAACTTTGATTTGTAGATGTGGTAAATTGTGAGAAATTTTTTTCTATTTAACTTTCATTTAATGAGGAAAAAGAGTGAATAATTGATCAATTTAATACGCTTGAGATTTTGTATACAGTGCATGAGATGACGACTAATTTGTAAAATAATAAAAGATTTCTAAGGAGCCCGTTGAAAAATAGAATAATGTTAATTAAAAAGTTTTAAGAAATTAATCTTCAATATTAAAACTTAAGTGGATAAAAGTAGATTTCAGGTATTTTAAGTATTAAAAATGGAAGAATTTATATAAAAAGAGTGTAGCAAGTTAATAAACCATTCTGATTAAAATTTACTTTACAGATATATATATATTACATTTGCTGTATAAAAGAGTTTATTATAGAATAAATGTGTGTGTTTATACTTAAAACTCTTGTTCCCATGGTTTCTCTAGGAATTCTTTTCATAACACTCTAACCCCGGTGCATTTCACGACCGGGTCGGACCAAATTGAACCTCGGCTACCCGTTTATTTTTACAAACGGAAAAGCGGACCAGACTCTAACTAAAATTGGTGTTTTAAATAATGTTTTTTAATGGCGCAGACGACTGCATTAATTAGGGTTTGGGACCCGTACATGTGGCGCAGAATCGACAGGATTTCGTTTTAAAAATTAGTGTTTAGAGAAATTAGTAAATATTGATACTTTAAAAAGTGTTTGGAGAAACGGTGGGAAATAGAGTACGTTAAAAAAGAAATGATCATTACAATTTTGCTTTGGGGTAAAATATTTAATTGCGACAATTTATAGTATTTTAAAGTCTTCTGGATCTTGCTTACTTGGTGGATAAGATTAGCAACATTAAGATTTTTGCTATAAGCTATTGGGAATTTCTTTTTATTATTATCATGATGGCAAACAGAGATGCAGAAGGGAACGTAATGGGAGAAGGTGCTATGGGAGATATGCATGTACAGGCGAACGTACAATTGCTGGGTCTTTATGTAGAGATACCAATTTTTGATGGGAGTCAGAGTTTGACAGAATTTTTTCGTAGAGCGGAAGAGATAGCAGCAGCGGGTCATTGGGAACCAGGTGTTACTTTAGCTATGGTGAGAGTTCGTTTAGCAGGTGAGGCATTATATTATGCACGAGAAAGCGAGGATATGGTTAGTGTAGACACATATCAAGATTTTAAAAGAATAATGATTGCGAGATTTTCACGTCCTATTCCGGACAAAAATGAACGATTGTTCTTAGAATGTCATCAGGACAGGAATGAGAGTGTGTTGCAATTTGCAACAAGACTTCAAGCTTTGGGTAGACGTCTATTGATGCCAGTTGAAGGCGAAGGACCAGTCCAGGAAGCTAAAAGAGAATACGGGAGAGAATTAATGGCGAATCGATCAAAAGAAAGATTTATTGCAGGATTGTTACCCCATATTCAAAAGGGAATGGTGTACATGAACCCTAGAAATTGGGATGAAGCAGTTAAGGCGGCCGAGAGTATTGAAGAAGGAGAAAAAAGAGTAAAAGGGAAAACGGTAACAATAAATATGTTAATAGATACAGAGTTAGAGGAAAAATTAATGGATAGAGTAGAACGTAATATCAGAGTAAAAATAGAGGAAACTATAAAAAAGATTGTGGGACAACAAAATAAAGAGTCTGAAAGGGGACGAGGAGAGGAAGAACGAAGAAAAAATGAGCTGGAGAGACGAGAATCAAATAACACGGCAGGTGGGAGAGGAAGAGGTGGAATGTATAGATCATTCAAAGAAGTTAGGTGTTACAATTGCCAAAAATTGAGGCATATTTCGACGCAGTGTTATGCAAACAAGTCAAGAGACATTAGTTGCAGATATTGCCATTTTAAAGGGCATATAGAAAAAGATTGCCGGAAAAAGGCAAGAGAAATAAATAGAAAAAGGGAACAGCGAGTGGAAAAGGGAAATGTGAGCCCACAAACGGTAACAAAAAACGAGGTAGGACCCTCCTCGGTTCAGTAAGGTCGAGACAGGGAGGTGTAACAGAGAACACAGGAGAAAAAACTAAAAAACGTTTATCGGAGAACGTTAGTTGCATTATGGTAGAGGCATTAATAGGAACTTTTAAAACAAAAATGCTTGTTGATACGGGAAGTAAAGTTACATTATTGTCAGAAACAATGATTGACACATTAAAAAAGAAGGGACACACAATTAAAGCTATTGAAAAACCTAAACTAGAACTCATGGGAATCATGGGATGTGGATTTCCTACCAAGGGAGTGTATGAAGTAGCTATGAAGTTAGGTGATCGAGATTATATGATTGAATGTTATGCTTGGGAGAAGCAATGGCCACTTAAATGTGAAGGAATTTTGGGTCAAGATATGTTTGTGCCTAGAAAACTTACTATTGACTTTGAGGAGCAAGCCATTAAAGATGATGATAATAAAATATATTTTGTAGATGATGAAGAGGATTTAGGCAATAATTTTTTAACATGTAGGAAGAAAGTTGAGAGAGATTATATGGAAATGGTGCCAGTGCACTTGAAAAAGAGAGTTATTATTCCTCCGTTATCGGAAATTGTGAGCGAAGGAGTAGTGGAAGGAAAAGGATTAAATGGGAGACAAGGTGTGATTGAAGCCTATGATTTAAGAATACCAGGAATAAAGACTGCCAATGTATTGGTAGAGGTGACAGATAAACATACTGTACCTATTCGAATAATAAATTGCTCCCAAGAAGAATTAACTCTAGATAAAGGGAAGAGAGTAGGAAGTTTACAGGAAGCAGAAAATCCCCTTATGTTATGAATCATATTATTGAGATAATGGATGAGAAAACAAAAGAACCATTAAATAGAGAAGAATATTTAAATCTCTTTAAGTTAGATCATATGGAAAAGAAAGAAAGAGAGCAACTTGAGGAGTTATTATGGAGATTTAGAATCTGTTTTGCACAGAGTGAATTTGATTTGGGATATGCACATGCTTTCATCACAATATAGATACTGGCGATGCGAGACCTATTACACAAGCTCCGTACCGTATTCCGTACGCACAGCGAGAGATAATGGATCAGATTATTGACAATTTACTGAAAAATGATGTAATTAAAGAATCAACGTCTCCATGGGCAGCACCCGCCCTCTTAGTTAAGAAAAAGGATGGAACCTTTAGGTTTGTCATTGATTATAGGAAATTAAACAAGGTGACATGCCTTGACATTTTCCCTTTACCGTTGATATCGGAGACGCTTTCAGCGCTAGGTAAAGCCAAAATATTTAGTGTTTTGGATGCAAACCAGGGATATTTTCAGTTAGGAATAGAGGATGGATATAAGACTGGATTTGTAGTCCCCGGAGGTAAATATGAATTTAAACGATTACCTATGGGATTGGCTAATTCGCCGAGTGTTTGGGAAAGGACTGCAGAGCATATTATTAGACAGATAAAAGGAAAGTTTGCACTTGTCTATTTAGACGAGTTTTTAATATATTCAGTTGATTATTTACAGCACTTAAAGGACCTTGAGTTCCTATTTGAACGCATAAAGGAGGCAAATATTAAAATAAAGCCAAAGAAGTGTCAGTTTGTGAAGTCAGAAGTCAAGTTTTTGGGCCATATCGTCTCTGAGAGCGGCATTGCGCCAGACCCTGATAAAATACACGCAATCAAAGAATTTCCTAAGCCAACTACAGTTAAAGAAGTACAATCCTTCTTAGGCTTAGCGGGATATTATCGTCGCCATATAGATTCGTTTAGTCATATACAGTGAAACCTCTATTCTCGACCACCTCTTTAACACGACCCCCTCTTAACTCGACCACTTTTCCTTGGCACGGAATTAATGTCTCATAGGTATAATGCATTTTTTCCTTCTTTAAGCCGACCACCTCTTTACTCGACCAAAGACCATCCATTTCAGGCACCAACCATCAATATACTCTCTTTAAACCGACCTGTAGGCATGGCAAAATCGAGGCAAAATCGAGCCAAGTCAATCTTGTTTTTGCCATGTTTACTGGTCGGTTTAAAGAGGGAACATCAATGATTGGTGCCTGAAATGGGTGGTCGTTGGTCTTGGGATTAAAGCGTTAATAATGCCACTTCCTCTAATTTAAAGAGTATGCTCATTTTTTTGAAGGAGGAGTAGGAAACTGAGCATTGTTCAATCCGTTTCTTTGCTTTGTGTATCAGTGGCATTCACTCACACCGCTGCTTTATCTTACAGTTATGAAGAGCTCAACATGTGATTGCTGTTGAGAATGCAAGTGTTGGGCTCACTTTACATCACTTTCACATCACATTTCAATTTCTTGCCTGCTATTGTCACCATGTCAAAAAGAAAACTTTGTTTTTTATCGCTACAAGACCAAGTCAAAACTTGCTGAATTTGTTTGATGAGGTGAAAAAAGAATATCAACAAGTTATAGTACGTAAAATGTTGAGCAGAAAAAAATAAACTTCAATGTTGCAGTTTTTCAACAAAGAATAGGGGAAATTTTTGATCCAATAATTGAGATCACTTTTATTGCTATGTAAATATACATGTATTAGGTATTAATATTTTGTTTTCACGTATTGTTTATATTGAATAGCCACATTACTGCATAAAGTTATGAAAATTTCATTCAAATTCATTAATAAAACTTTAGTCATTATGCAAATCACTAAAATAATAAATGAAACCAAAAGAGCAAGCTTTGTATATCATCAGATTATATCCTTAAAATGTTAAACAATTGAGACAATGAAACTTTATAAATTACGCTT
>JAHWFO010035192.1:133602-182352 GCA_023313115.1 Rhysida immarginata | reverse complement strand
TTTTGGAAAAAAACAACGTGCAACTAGTTGCCGCAAACGGGACCGCCATTAAAACTTACGGCGAACAAGAAATTACAATACGTCTTGCTGCCCGCACTTACAGGTGGAAATTTATAATTGCCGATGTGCGCAGACCACTCTTGGGCGCAGATTTCTTATCCCACCATCGATTATTGGTCGATGTTGCACGCTATCGTCTAATAGATGACACGTTCATGGCCACCAATCTAAAATCGATTATCGGTCAGGAAATCAACGAATGCCGCCCGCTTAAAAATGGTTTCCAGAAGATTATAACTGAATTTCCCCACGTTTTCAAGCCTGAACTACAACAGAATAGAGAAATAGCAGCTAAACGTGGTATCTATCATTACATAAAAACAAACGGGGCTCCCGTTTTCTCTAAATTTCGACGGCTTTCACCTCAGATGTTAAAAATGGCAAAAGGCGCGTTCGCTGAAATGGAGAAGATGGGTATATGCGCTAAGGCTGCAAGCCCATGGGCGTCACCATTGCATATGATACCGAAGACTGATGGAACATGGCGCCCATGTGGGGACTACCGCCGGCTGAACATGTGCACCGAACCAGACCACTACCCGATGCCTAACATGACAGACCTGACGACAAACATAGGAAAATCAAAAATATTTTCTAAACTAGATCTATTGAAAGGTTTTTTTCAAATCCCTGTACATCCGGACGACGTTCCGAAAACAGCTATAATTACACCATTTGGATCCTATGTCTTTTTCTACACCCCTTTCGGGTTGCATAATAGCGGAGCCACTTTCCAGCGTATGATGGACACGATCTTCGGGAAAATACCTTACTGCGCAGTTTATGAAGATGACATCCAAGTGTTCTCTGAAAATAAGGAGGATCACGAAATCCATCTACGTAATATCTTACAACTTTTACAAACTAACGGCCTCGTGGTTCGCGCCGACAAGTGCGTTTTTCGGGCATCGGATATAACCTTTTTAGGACATCACCTAAGTGCAAATGGCGTGCGACCCTTGACATCGAAAGTAGAAGCTGTGCAAAAATTTCCAAGGCCAAGAACCTTAAAAAATTTGCAAGAGTTCATCGGCATGTTGAATTTCTATCACAGGTTCATCCCAGATGCCGCCGACATATTAACACCGTTATATGATTGCATTCCCGGAAACCCAAGGACCCTAAAGTGGGGCCAAGAGGAAGAAGAGGCGTTTATCGCTGCGAAGAAGGCCCTTACGGAGGCTGTTACTCTGGCAATTCCAGATCCAAGCGCCCCGCTTTACCTGACAACTGACGCAAGCAACCGTGCCGTTGGAGCGGTTTTAGAGCAGCAGGAGAACGGGAAACGAAAACCGCTCGCTTTTTTCACTAGAAAATTAAGAGTTCCGGAAAGAAAATACAGTACTTTCGACAGGGAGTTACTCGCTGTCTACCTAGCAATTCGACATTTCAGGCATATGATAGAAGGTAATATGTACACAATATGCACTGACCATAAACCCCTAGTCAGTGCCCTGACTAAACCCACGGACGCATGGACAGCTCGACAACAACGCCATCTTTCTGCTATCGCTGAAACAAATTGTACGATGACATACATACCAGGTAAAAATAATGCGGTAGCAGATGCCCTATCGCGAATCGAAATTTCAGAAATTCAACTTGGAATCGATTATGAGAATCTGGCCAAACAACAGCAGAAAGACCCTGAAACACAAGCTTACAGGACAGCGGTGACAAATCTTAAATGGGAAGACGTACCTTTTGGTCAACAGACGATCCTATGTGACATTAGTACAGGCCGTCCCCGCCCCTTGGTCCCATAAAAAATGCGACGGAAGGTTTTTGAGCTTATGCACGGTATATCTCACCCATCAATACGTTCCACCACAAAAATGATAACAGAAAAATTCATATGGCACTCCATAAATAGGGATATTAGAAGCTGGACACGCAGTTGCCTACGCTGCCAAGAAAGCAAGATTCACCGTCATACAAAAACCCCCATCGGAAAAATTCCACCTACTCGTCGATTCGCCCATATTCACCTCGATGTGGTGGGTCCGCTTCCTACGTCAGAGGGCAAGAAATACCTCCTCACTATCACTGACCGACACACAAGATGGTTGGAGGCGGTCCCCATGGCAGAAGCCACAGTAAAGGCATGCGCTAAGATCTTATTAAATACTTGGGTGGCGCGTTTTGGTGTCCCGGAACACATAACATCGGACCGAGGATCAACTTTTACCGCCGACTTATGGATAGCCCTCGGCCGCCTTCTCGGGATCACTATACATCATACGACGGCATACCACCCCCAAGCCAACGGTATCATAGAAAGGTGGCACAGAACAATAAAGGCCGCCCTGACAGCTCCCTGTAACGGCTATAGATGGACGGAGCACTTACCGTGGGTGCTGCTGGGCTTAAGAACTATGGTGAAGGAGAACAGTGTTTATTCCCCAGCGGAGATGCTGTACGGACAAACATTAGTGGTACCTGGCGAGTTTTTTCCAAATGGTAATAAAGATATAAACATAGAAGACTTACGTCGTTCAGTGGGGAGCCTCGCCCCAATTCCTTTTTTTCAAACAAAGAACCAGGTTGCGTATATCCCGAAGGATTTGAAGACATGCAAATTTGTGTTTATACGTCAAGATGCACACCGTCCCTCCCTATCAACGCTGTATAAGGGTCCGTTTCAAGTCCTACAAAGGAGCAACAAAACTTTCCAGATACAATTAGAAAACAGAACGGACTGGATTACGATCGACCGTTTAAAGCCAGCATACGTGGATAAGTCCGACGAGGATAAGATAGTGATCACACGTTTCAGACGGATGCCGAGACCACGTCAACCCTAGGGGGTGCTTTCCAACAGGGGAGGTTATGTGGCAGCCAATCAACGTGCGGTTCAGGATTAAGCTACTATGTTTGTGTCACCTGTCTTGTGATTGGTTGTTGAAGGTGATATCATCGCCTCTGTGTGAAATGGGAAATTTGGTAAAAATAAAGTCAGTCGTTATCAGTTCGTCTCCTTGTTCATTTCGTAGTATTATTACAGTATGAACCAGTCATTTCTCGTGAATTAATTGCAGAAGAGCAAAAAAGAGGTTCAATATTAAGCCCTATTATTGAACGATTAAAGTCCTATGGTTCAATGGACTCTGAAGGTTATTTTCTAGATGATGACGACATGTTGTATAATTTAAAAGAAAGCGCTTCTAGGAGAGAGAAATGGGAAAGGGTAGTCGTACAGGAAAAATATAAGAAATATGTTATGAGATTATATCATGATATTCCAATGAGTGGACACATTAAAGCAAAAAGAATGAGAAAGAAAGTAAATAAACAATTTTATTGGAAGGGGATGAATAAAGATATTCAGGAATATTGTCGTAACTGCGACAGTTGTCAGAAGAAAACACGCCCTCTGAAAAGGAAGGAGCAGCCTTTTCAAAAATTTCCTAGTGCGGAACGACCTTTTTATCGAGTAGGTGCTCACCTCGTGGGTCCGTTTCCAATAACTGATAAAGGAAATAAATATATTTTTGTGTTAGTCGACCATTTCAGTCGATATTCGGAGGCTATTGCACTCCCTGATCAGAAAGCTGAAATGGTGGCGAGAGCGTTAGTAGAGACGGTGTTTGCTCGTTATTCGATCCCAACACAATTACTCACGGATCGTGGAGCGAATTTCACTTCAGCATTAATGCAGGAATTATGCAAATTATTGGGGATAAAGAATTTATTCACTACAGCGTATCATCCGGCGTCGAACGGAGCTGTAGAACGCTACAACAAAACAATGGTAGCAATGTTGAAGCATTATGTTAATAAGCAGCAATGTAACTGGGATATTTTTTTTGCTGTACATTAGCTTCGCTTATAACTCGACTCCCCACAGTGCAGTGAAAGAAACACCTTTCTTTTTATTCTACGGCAGAGAGCCCACTTTACCGTTAGAAATATTAACAACCCCCAAGCGTGTAACTTATGATATTGATGACAATTATGCTCATGAAGCTGAACTTAGACTGCAAGACGCCTACGAGATAGCAAGTAAAACTCTCGAGGAGCAGCAACAAAAACGAAAAAGTTATCATGACCCTAAGCAACGACCTTATGCCTTTAAAGTCGGTGATTATGTTTATTTACATTCACCTTTAGTCAAAAGAGGCTTAACGAAAAAGTTAGCTGACAATTTTAAAGGACCGTATGAAATAGTGAGACATAGTCTCCAGTGAATTTCATTATACAAGAGGTCAGTGGACATGATAAACAGTTGGTTCACGCCAATAGACTTAAACCAGCACATGGAATGCAAAGACAAGTGGAGAATCAGTCTTCTCAAAATCTTGAGTCTGAACATAGACCAGAGATAGAAACAGAAAACCCTCACCCTCTTATCGACAATCTTACGTATTGGCATAGGAATTGGCAGATACCTAGAGGAAATATTATACCTCCACCCACTGTGGAGCTAGTGAGACAAGAGGAGCCTGCTCGCCCTCCACACAGATATAATTTAAGGAGTAGAGGACCTGTCAATGAGGAAGACTGGGTTAGAATATCGCCTCGTGATTCTGTAGTCGTTAATCACGCTAGAGGAAATCAAGGGGCTATGATGCTTGTTCCTTTAAGAAATACTCAAACTATAATTAAAATAGGTGAGGAGGAATTAGAGAATAGATTAGAACTGTCGAAATGGTGGGATTGGATGATGCACCCGATCGCATCTCGAGGAATGCGAGTATGTGTGTAAAGGAGACGAGAATAATAAAGGAAATTTACAGATTGTGAGATGAAAGCGCCCAACAATGCTATTTAGTTGCATAAGAAAGGAGATTGGGATGCTGACATCTCCTTTTTGATACTTATTATCATTAGTGGGAATTATCATTAGAGTGATGAAAGTCCTTAGGGATGGGAGAGAAGTGTTATTATTATCTTATTATTAAATGTTTAGGCGATAGGTGAGGACACAGACGCCTCGAATTGTAGTTTGCTTAGGCGATGGAGCCACGAATAGCCCATCGTTCTATCGCTCACGTTGGAGAAATGGGAGAAATGGAATCAATTTGATTTTACAGTATGCATATTAATGGATTTGTTTGGAGGACCCATTTACAGTTTTATCAAAAATTGAAATAAAAGTGTTGAGGAGTTGTAGAAAGTTGAGTGTTGCTTTTTAAAGCAAAAGTTGAATTACAGGAGAAATACCGTAACCACATGGATACGGGTGGTCGGATGGTGGACGAGTGTTAGCCATCACCCACCCTCCCTTCTTGCTCGGGAGCGACAGGGATTGCTGAAGGGTACTTGCGTTTTCCGCCCCTCCAGTTTGAGAAGTTGTTCCAGATCAAGAGTGGGGATCATTTTACACGTTTCATAAAGAAACGTATTGGCAATTATCCAATCGGCGTATTTGTAACTCAAAATTTGTCACTAAAGTTTTAAGAAAGCGCAACCTTCTCAATTTCTCTAACTTTTGAGAAATTCATTATTTTTCATTTGGCATTTTTCTTTCGCCAGGTTTATTTCAAAAATGGAGTTGGGTCGAGTGCAGGTTCGCTTACGACCGTTGACCCGTTCCTCGATGTAGCTTCATTAGACGGAACTTAGGAGATATGATGAAGAAATGAGTATAGAGTTTTGATACTCTTTTGACTCAATAAAAGTGACGTCTAGTCACTAAGGTGAACACAATTTCACTCCGAGATTGCAAATCTCATTAGCTTAATTTAATACGTCTGTCAAAAAATCTCTAAAAGCGGGATAACGCGTTGACTTGTAATACGAGATGAAGTTTTGCAGAAAAGGAATTGGGAAAAGGAATATTTAAAAGGTTTTTCTCCAGAGTGAGGAATTTCGGTAATGATGTTTTGTTTTCCTCTGAAAGAGATTAGAGTGTTGATGTATAAGTGAATTTGTGAGTCTACTTTCGTTTTGAAAGAGGGATAAATTGCGATATAGACATGGTGAATGAGAGGGAAGTTTAAGCGATTGTTGAGTAGGGGTACGCTCCCCACTAAGTCTACAGTGAAAATGAAAATAATGTTTGGAGGAATAATTGGAATTAGGGTTAAATAATTGTTGTTCATTATGACTGTTTTATCATTTGCACTATAGGATCGTTTTTAACTGCATAACGTCATCTCCATTTATTTTTCTATTATTTGGAGATTTTTTCAGTGTTATAAATGTCTCCTTAAATCGCCGTCAGATGGAAACAGAATTATTCCCGGTGAATCAGTAAGACCGTTCGAATAAACTATAATACTATCAATTTGAATGAGTATGGAAATGAAATACGAGCATTGCTCATAAGGAATTCATAAATAGGAAAGTAATGAGTGTTGCTGTGAAGCTTATTCATCATTCGTAGTGAGATTTATAGGGTTGCTATTCCCTGGATAAAAACGTTATCCTGGCGTTTGCATATTTCTTTGCATGTTCGTCAGATTTTTAAATGGAAACTGAGTGAATTCCACATTGCTAGTAATAACTGTTTTGTTAAAAATATGGCGGTATCTTAAAACTTATAATAAACAGTTATGTTTTGAAAAGTAATGAAGTTAAAAAGAGAGACAGGAAGTCTTAGATATCGTATACTGTGTATTATGAAAGGAGAGGATTGTCAGTTAACGGATATTATTAAAAGTTTAGAATAAGGATTATATTTGAGCTGAGTGATAATTGATGAGAGGAAATGGGTTTGGTTACAAGTCTTGAAGGTTGGTTCAAGATGACACCCAGACCTGGTAACAGAGTCCAGATCTGGAGGGTAGGAGTTCAAGTAGGTAACGGAACACAAACCAGAAGGTATTGTTTTTGAAAAAAGCCAGACATGAAATTGGAGAAGTGGGAGGAGATGAATTCTGAGCACTTACCTTGAGTTGAATTGGAGTCACACTTCTCTTGGTCATCAAGACAAGCGCATCGTACGATCTTGTTCTTTCTTACATATAGGTAAATATCGCATTGCGTTTCTTTTGCTTTTGAATTGGTTGAAGGTTTGAAAGGTGTGTGGGAAAGGAAAGCATAGGATTGAGCGATTGAGAGGTTTGATTAGTTTAATTTTACTGTCCGAGCCAGATGAATCGACGAAGAAACATTGTGCCGGCGGGCCATGAAGCCACTTATGCCATGCAGCTTGGAAATCGGGCCTGGAATATTCCAGCGCCTCCAGGAGCGGGAGCTAGAGTAACGGTAGCCCAACTCCTTCAGCAGGTGGCAGACGCACAGGAATGATTACGCTTGGCTGTGCAGGGCCTCATATGGGAGGAGCGGAGGCGTCGCAGACCACCTGGGCGACCAAATGAGGTTTACCTTCGAGAATCCGAAGAGATATGTTCGATGGACTGATGTGGAGCAACGGAGGATGATAGAGAAGGAGATGGATATCGCCGTAGTGTTTCTACCACCTCCACCGTGCGTCTTACCACGAAATGAGGAACGCCAAAGGGCCTTACCAACTGAAAATGTACGAGCTGTACGAGTACTGCCTGAAGAGCCAATATTGCCCTCAGTTTCAAGTACAGGCGGAAGAGGAAAGAAAAAAGTGAAGTCCGGAGGAGAATCGAAGAGAAGATAGAGGAGAAGGAGAAGTTGGAACGCATGGAGAAGGAAACATCGAGAGAAATTCCGAACCAAGAAGAGAGAGAAGAAGTAGAAGAGATTGGGAGAGATTGGGAGTTGTGTGAATGAACCTGAAAGGGAAGAGAATGATGTTATTATTATTTTCATTTGGGTAGATTTTAAGGGAGTGATTGTCGAAATTTTAGACTATTCTTAGAGCTATTATTATAATTTTCTCCCTTATATTAGCGTGTGTTAGAAATTAGTTGTGTGATATTGATTACGATCTTTTAATTCAGTTTTTATTGAATTAACGTTGTTCGAAATTATCATTGAAATTTTGTGTCATTAAGCTACGTAGATTATATTTTAATTTAAGGTTATGATTTATTTTTAGAGCTTGAAGAAACATTTTACCTGCATTATTCGCAACCACGAAGGATAAGAAACGTTATTCGCAACCATATGACGTTACGCCACTGTTGCAGTGTCCATTCTATGTGATTGGTAGCAAATGCACGCCGGAGTGTCCGATGATGCGGGGTAACAGTGGTACCCTGATAGCGCAACAGCTCCCATAGCCGAGGGCACGAATGTTCCTATGGATTTCCACTGGGAGAAGTTTCTAGCTCAGCCGACGTTGAATTGGTCCGGGATTTGTCACACTGTGGCCCCCCTGTCTCTGTTAACCATTCGTTCCAGGTGTCACCAGTCACGGTCATCGATGGCGGCTGGACGCCTGCTATGGTGTCTGTTGTGGATTGATACGCCTTTTTCCAACCATTCTTGGTACACTCTATACACGGTTGAACGTGTGAAGCCGAATTCATGCACAGTCGAACTTCCCATGCGTCGGGCACCCACCACCATGCCCCATTCTAATGCCATCGATTCACTGCAGCATTGCATTACACATGAATCAAACATACAGCCACTTTCCACAAGGTCTCACACACACGCCTGCCGCCGGCGCGAAGGCTTCCAGGGGGCGAGTATAACACCTAGAAATTGTGGCATTGGACTAAGCTGTTGAGTAAAAGGCCGTTGATAGCGGCTTCCGTTTATTTTAGCCAAATACTACTGTTGTTAAACTGATTTCTTTCTCTTCTGGCATGACTTTGTGGTCTTTGAAAAGGTCGGTTTTGATAAAAGCATCAGGCTAAGAAAATTGTGGCAGTGGATGATCGCCTAGAGTCTAGGAGCTAGACCATCTTCATCCGCCAAACTTGTTCGTTTTAACCACGACCAATCGACTAGTTGTTACCTGCGGCTTCGCTCGCCCGCGCCATCTGTTGAGGGGAATTACAAAGCAAAAGCAGATAATTTTAAATGAAAACCCCAGAAAGTGGGGAAAGGGGGGGGGGCGGAGTAGGCTGCTTTTTGGCGATAGAGCAGGTCCTTTATTGATAAGCCTGCCCTGAAAATTTCAAGTCGCTAGCTCAAACCGTCTAGGAGGAGATAGAATTACAGATAAATAAATAAATACACGCAAGAGTTTTAGTATACAGGGTGTTACACTGACATGCACCTAATGTATGGTCTTGCGGACGGAAATGCTGTGGAAGCAAGAAGACTCTACCAACAACGCTTTCCGAATAGACGTTTGCCAAATAACCGAACATTTGTATCTGTCGACATTTGCCAAAAATTTGAGGGAGCGTGGTTCAAACAGGCCGTCAAACAGGACAAGGGCAGCCTGTAGCACATTCTCCAGATGAGGAGGATGTGATAATTGACATCATACATGAGGAACCACAGACAAGAACCCGTCGTATTTCTTCCATGGTACACATTCCGCACTCATCTGTTTGGCGCATTCTTCACCGTCAGCTTTTGCATCCATACCACCTGCAACTGGTTCAGGCACTGAGCCCAACGGACTATCCACACCGACAACAATTTTGCCAATGGATACAACGTCGTCATGCTGCAGACCCTAGTTGTCTCAGCCAGATACTTTTCACGGACGAAGCAACCTTCACCCGGACAAGAATCGTAAATTCTCACAACCAGCACCATTGGGCAGATGCTAACCCGCATGTTACCAGAGCTCGAACGCATCAAGAGCGTTTCTCCGTGAACATTTGGTGTGGAATTGTCGGAAATAACTTAATTGGCCCTTATGTGTTGCCGCCACAATTGACTGGGTGAACGTATCTTTTGTTTCTGCAGAATGCATTGCCAGAATTACTGGAACATGTTCCTCTTTTGATAAGATGTAACATGTGGTTCATGCATGATGGCACTCCAGCACATTTCAGCCATGTTGTGCGAGCACACCTTAATGCTGCATACACGAATCGGTGGATAGGTCGAGGTGGACAGGTAGCCTGGCCTGCAAGATCACCCGACCTTAATCCCTTGGACTTTTTTCTGTGGGGTCATGTGAGAACGATCGTCTACAGCACAGAATTCCTAACATTATGGATCTACGACAACGAATTGAAAATGCATGCCAAACCGTTCGTAATGCTGGCGACGAACTCTTCCATGACGTCAGACGGTCGCTCATGCAACGAGCCGAAGCGTGCGTGCGAGCTGGTGGCGGGCACTTTGAACAATTCCTGTAATTTGGAGCCACGGGTTTAGTTGGCTGTATCGCGTAAATAAATCGTTTCCAGAAAAAGTGCTATAGAACATTTTCGTCTTCTTTTGAAGAATATGTCACTAAATTTATTGTACATAATTTTGAAACACCCTGTAGAGATAAGAGGAAGAAACTAATTTGTCGCATTAGTTACGTCAATTGTATTAACTTATTTTGTTTCATTTATTAAACAAACTTCCCGCTGAAAAACAGGTATGTTGTTCAAGACTCCCCCTCTCTAATGAGAGACCTACAAAAACTGACCCCCAACAACAATAACAAGATGGTTTCACTAGACATAGTGAACCTCTATACAAACATCCCCATTGAAGAAACCATCCAAATAGTGAGTGAAGAAATAGAAAAATCCGGCATGACGATAGAAGTAAAAATGGACCTGGACACTCTACTGAAGACACTTCATGAACAAAATTACTTCATGTTTGACGACTCATTCTACACCATACCAGACGGGGTGGCCATGGGATCGCCGGCCAGTTCAATTATAACCGAAATTTTCCTACAACACATAGAAGAAACCCACATCAGGAAGTTAATAAACGACGGGACCATCAAACTATATAGACGATACGTAGACGATACACTAATATTCTACGATTCAACAAAGTGCACACCAGATAACCTACTGAATACTTTCAACAACATACACCCGAAGCTACAATACACAACAGAGGAAGAAAAGGATGGAGGAATCAATTTTTTAGACATCAAGATATCCAGAAACCCCGACAACAAATTAACGTTCGGAATATACAGAAAGGAATCAACGACGGCAAATATCATTCCGTACGATTCCGCCCACCCATGGAGACACAGAGCAGCGGCCATAAGCCACGGATTTAGGAGAGCGTTCACGTATCCCATCACCAATGAAGCACGACAACGGGAATTCAAGACAATAAAGAAGATGGCGAAAATGAACAAATTTCCAAAGAGGGTAGTGGACGACATCTACAAGGAGACAAAACGATCAACAGCTACGAAGGTAAAGACAACCGATCGAAAAGAATTTGCCACCTTCACATACTACGGCGAAAAAACCTACAGACTAGCCAATATATTCCGTGAGCAAGGTGTAGGAATCGCGTTCCGCACCTGCAATAATTCAAAACGGATACTAAACCCAACAAGAAGGAACACCAATGAAGACCCGTACCAACAAACTGGAGTATACAGACTACAATGTCCGGATTGCGAAGCTTTCTACATCGGATCCACGGCCCGGTCGTTCTACATAAGATTTCATGAACACCGGAAGTCGTGGGTCAAAAAGGATGGAATATCAGCATTCGCAAACCACCTGATCGCGGCCAAACACAGAATGGTGGACATCGACGGATGCTTAAGCATACTATGGAGAGGAAAAGAAAAAGACAAAATCATCATGCACGAGGAGTTCGAGATAAGAAGAGCCAAAAGAAATAAGGAAGCCATACTCAACAACCAAACGGCCTTCGAGAGAGATGGCCTCACGGACTTCCTGATTCAATTAGAAGACCGGAAGCGACCTACACCCAGAAGACCGGAGGTGACTTATGGAGATGGTTGAGCTTTCCATTAGGTCCACGAACTAGGGGGGATATATATAGAGCATCTTCCTCTGTAATTTCTTTGTAACACTGTTAGCCTCTGACGATGACGTTACGTCGAAACGCGTAAGGCAATAAATAACACTGTTTCCGTATCACTTTGGTTTATTCTTTTATTTTCAGTTATTATCGTGATACTAGTCATGGACTTCAATAACTTATTTTATAAGCAAGTACTTATAAATATTTTGGCTAAATTTTAATATGTACTCAGTTGCGGTAACTCATCGTGCGTACTATGAAATCATCAGTTATTCGCGGAAAAGTAAATGGAACAATTTTCCCCCTTCTTTTCTAACAAACTGATGCATTCCCCCTTTTTTATTAATCACAGAATATCGCACAGTGGCTGTGGGCAAATAGTAAAATTTAACCAATATTTTTTACAAACAATAGGAAGTAATCTTGAAAAGTTTCTTCTCGATTGATGATCAATCAGTTTTTATGTTTTTTTGAGATAATGCAATAGACCATATCAACTAATCATTTATGATATACCTCACATTCTTGATCAACCCTCGAGTTAGGTTCCTGAAAACGTGAATGTTATTTAAAACAGCATTCTTCAAATATTGATTTTCTATAAAATAATGCTAAATAGAGTGTTAGCTAGCAAATGGTCCCAAACATTAATAAGTATGTCAAAAGAAAGTACAGGGTGTGTCTATTAAATTCCAGGACTGGAGCTAATACAACGAAACATGCGGTTCATTGGGTTCAAAATAATCACCTCTGGCAGCTATACGATTTAGTGCACGGCTGTACAAGTTCTTGGAACATGTGTTAAGTCCTGTGAAAATATGCTCCGAAGTTCAGTCATTACGTTCGAAATCCTTGTCATTTCAAAGTGGACTTGAGTTTGGAGAACAGGAAAACGTCAGGAGGGGACAAATCAGGACAAATACATGTTTATGGGTCATTCTTTTACAAACCGCACACCTAATTTACCATGACATTTTAGCATCAGCCGAAAATTTTTTACAACTAATGTACATAAAACTAATTGACACGTATTTCAGGATTTTGCTAAAAAAAAAAATTTTGAAACATCCACGTTTGAATTTTCGATAATTTGCTGAATTTTTTCCCATCCTCTTATACTTGAAATTTATTATCTCCACTGGTACTGATCCGATTGTTGTCTTTTTTTATAAACGGACTCCACGTTGTTGCGTTAACTTACGGATTGTATATCAAAAAATTTTCTTATTATAAACTAATAAAAAAAAATAATAACAATTTAATCTTTTAATGTGTTTTTACATACTTTCCCGCAACTTAAATAGCGTACTTTCCATTTTGTTCGCTATTCTGTAATCTACAAAACACACCTAACGAAAAAATGTCACGTGGTAAACCGTTCAGTTTGAAGGCCGTGACGTGCTCCAGCCTCTGTGACGGAAGAGGATAACGTCATCGAGAGATCAACTCAAGACGATCGCGTGAAGACAGCGTGAGAGAACAGAGAGAGTGTGAATGTCAACGTGGCAGGAGAAAAACGGAGAAAGACGCGACTGCCACGAGAAAACACCAAACGAGAATTTTTATGAAGACTGGGATGGTAAGCAATTTCTAACCTTCGTAGCGTCTCGACTAAGGAAGGCAAGGAGTGCGAGACGGAGGTAGGAAAGCCTCAACGAGGACGTCGGGGAGCGAGCCAGACCCGGGAAAACGGTCGCTACGGCAAAGAAACTCCGGCGGACGTCTCGTCAGTAAACCACATGCAGCGAAGGGAATAATTGAAGAAAATTCGTCGGCGAATCCAAGAGAAATTTCTTCTACCAACGACTCTCCCACCTCCTACCCAAGAGCGGTGAATTCAGGAGCCTGAGAAAGAGAAAGTTCCATTCCTATTAGCAGCGTGAAGAAGGGGAGCGTCAGGCACTAAACTCCTGTGTGTATCGTCTTTTTTACCATGTAGGCAATTACAAATTTAGTTACTTGACAGTGCTAAATTATGCCCGACACGAGGGCAGTGGATTTCTTATGATAGAAGTTAACACAAAATGAAATTTGCAAACAACTCCAGACGACGGATACTGGAAGTGTTCCCATTCTCCATGCGATACTTTATTCATGGAGGAACAGGGGGAATATTTCTTCAACCCGTAGTTTTCGAGATTCCACGCATTGAATCCCAACGATACTAGTGACCTGGTGACTTTTGTCTATTCAACGGACATTGTTCTTGTTCAGCCACTTTTTTAACGAAAGTTTCCATCCTTCTTCATAACGAAGTGAAAGTTCTACATTGCGACTCGTGATACGAGCTTCGCTTGCATTCGCATTCACTTCATCGAATAATTGTTGATATTTCTTCCTGATAGTGAACTCACACCCCAACACTATGTTTTAGTGACGACGTGTTTCTCCTGCTAAGTATAAGTGTGAGTGTTATTCTCGTCGGAGAATATTATTCTACAGTGTGGTGAAGCTAGTGCAGCGAAAAGTGCAAGGAAAATTATTAGTTGTCCCATAGTGATGATAATTGTGAGTAATAGCTCTATTTATTTATTAGTGTCGTTTTCAACAAAAGCTAGCATCAGTTTTTCAACAAGTGTATTTAAGTTTTGTATCGTGCTGGTGATCTAAGCATAAATTATCGTCTAAATGAATCTATATTCTTCACGTGCAATTCATGTATGTGTCTGAGTGCTATCCCGCATTATTGCCTATAATGCGAAATGCCGATACGACGTTTAGTGTCTGTGTGTGCTTAGGGATTAATCTTCGTATTTGTTCACTCTTTTAACGAGATAAGACGCCAAAGCTTGGCATCTTGGTGCAATTGCCTTATTAATAATCTACAAGTGTGTGTATTTAGTTGTGCGATGGGAATCAGCAAAATCTAGTATTGGTGGCCCATACTTTTCGTTTCGAGCATATTATAAAGTGTGTATGCTCCGACCATATTCTACTTAAGGCAGTGTACGACTCAAAGTTTGAGAGGTGCTTCTATTGAGTTGTCTACAAGAGCCAACAATGTTAGCGCCTTACATGGCAGACATCTTCGACAAGAGGAACTTTATTGATCCAGAACGAACAATTCTGTTATTCTATTACAGTTAAATTTCATTTATTTTCTTCCACTGTATAATTCTGCGAATAAATATTTTTCTTTCATTATTCTTAAAAGTTCCGTCTCTTATTGCCTTACCACGTGACAAAAAGTGGTGTCTAATAGATTGGAAAATGTTACGAGGGGTGTCCAGAAAATAAATTCCATTTTGCTATGTAGGCTTAAAAAGGTGAGTAATGCAAAATCCGGCAACGTTGCTTGAAAGAGAACTGTCTTATGAACGAATGTGGGATGAGTTAGCTCAGTGCTCGAGTAATAGGATTATTAGAGGTAATGCAAATGGAGTCCTCCAGTTCTGTTCCCGCCACCATCGTACCCAAGCCACCTCGATTCGTTGTGCGCGGTGTCATTCAGTTTCTCCATGCTCGCAGTTTCAAGTCAATGGCCGTTCACCAACAGCTTGTTTCTGTGTATGGAGGGGATGGAATGTCTGAGTCAATGGTGAGAAGATGGGTTCGCGAGTTTAAAGCAGGAAGACACTATCTTGAGGACGAAAAAGGAAAAGGTCGACCTTCACTTGCCACGGACCATTAGAAATCTTCGTCGGGCCATTCAAAACAAGAGAAAGGGAATGCTGACTGCAGGGTTGCGCCTCTTCCACGACAATGCTCGGCCTCATGTCGCTTGTGTCAGCACTCAGCTTCTTGAACAGTTTGGATGGAATGTTCTGCGCCTTCCGACCTATGGCCCTGATTTAGTCCCTTCCAATTATCATCTGTTCCCGAAATTAAAGGAGAAGTTAGCGGGAGAATGCTTCAGCTCTGACGAGGAGGTCAAAGAAGCAGTCAAAAACTGGAGAAAAGAGATTGCGGCAAGATTTTACAAGGAGAGAATTTCAAAGCTCGTTTCCAGGTATACAAAATGTATTGAGTTCGGTAGGGATTACATAGAAAAATAATACATATATTGAAGTACAATTCTTGTACATTTTTTTCAATAAACACTCGATTTTTTAAAAATAAGCGGAACTTGTTTTCTGAACACCCCTCGTAAATATTTTCGAGCGAAAGTCATGCAGCGCTGGAATAATGATCAGGCTACAGTGCACTCATTTACAATTTATTACAAACGTAATGACGGCAATATCCAAGTGAAAAGTTATGTGATAATTTCAGAATGTTTGCACCATGACACTATAGCCGTTCATGTGTTCCGGTGAATTTTATAAAAGAAGAATTGAAAAAAATTTCAAGAATCATATTTTCTAATGGGTTGTGTGCACAATATAAAAAAATGAGGTGTGGTCACCACACGACTTTCGTATACGTAAATGCCCTGGTCCAAATAAAGAAAAAATTAAACAACTGTATAAAATAGCTACTTCTGATAGAAATTTTGAAAAAGTTAGTGAATAACTCTTAGCAACTAGGTGGTTTGGTACAACCTTAGGAGATGTTACCAAAATTTAAGCAGTTGTAACTCTGCAAAAGGTCTTTTGTACTACTCAAGTAATTCTAGAATAAGAGCTAGAGGAGCGACACGTTTAAACTTAGGAAGAACTTTATATTCAGTATTGTGAAGGAGAACCAAAAGCATTGGCATTTCGACTGTACCGTTAGCTTTTTTAAGCCTAATTGTTTTCTACTGAAAATAATTAGGTTTTTTGAGGTCTTTACAAAAGTCATTGAGGTCATATGTTATATCCGAATTTCAGACCGTGTATTTCAGTAGTTTTGCAAATTTTTTTCTTCGAATGTATTAGTGATACATTAATTCACTTAAAAGTTTTTTGTTCATAATATTCGCATACGGAACATAAAATAATTGTTATAATTGTTATAATTTACTAAGTGAAGATGCATAATCCAAGAATGCAACAAATGGTAAACCAAACATCCAAAATCTACCGATTATGGATTAGCCCAAAAATAATATTGCAGATGAATCTCTCACGTGACAAAATATAAAAAATATTTCTATTCAACTTCAGGATCCAGTGGTTTTAGAGGCCCTTATATCAGCATCTATGGATAAAATAATTAGTGAAGTGAAAAGTAAGGCAATTAACGAATTAGAAAAAAATCACAGATATTGCAAAAAATCTTGATCCTTTGTTGACATGACTGGAGACAATTAACGAAAAACTAGCACACCTTGAGGCTCAATTGTCAGCACTGCAAACGAAATTAACAATGAATGAAAACGACATATTAAGAGTGGATATCATTAAAGATCAGATGGACACTCTAGAACAATATTAGTAGAAGAGGTCGGGATATATCGGAATGGAATGTGGAGGGGGTGTCCCATTGTTTTTACACCGGGCCACAAGCACAGTTGTGTACGGGTTTCAGCAGGAATGGAATGTGGAGGGGGTGTCCCAACATTTTTACACATGGCCACACACAAAGGTGTTTGTCACTTTCCCTTCACATTCCATTCCTGCTGGCCCTACCCCTCCACAATCCAATCCTGCTGAAACCCTGTTGAAGTTCTGTGTTTTGGCTCACATGACTGCTGACATGGGGCTGTAAATGTTATAGTTACCTTTAATTAAATTGTGTTAATTAATTAATTTTTTTTACCTTTGATTTTCCTTGATTTGGGGTGTCTCCGTTGGGGTGGGGGTTCTGCTTGATTACTTTTTGAACGAGCTTCCATTCCTGGGTGTGGTCACTCATCTGGCTGATAAAATCTTCTTGATTATTCATGTGATTGCGGCCATGTTCCGATGACCTGAGGCTGAAAATAATATTAATTTCATAATACCTGGTTATGTAATGCAGTGAAGCATCCTGAAGAGTGCCTTGTAGTGAAGCACCAGTAGCAGTGTGACAGATAAGGGGATCCTGATGCACTCGTGCAAAACCCCCATATGTGATTTCGTCTCACAATATATAAAACTCTTGGCCTGGTATATATAGCAAGGAAATCGGGGGTTGCACTCTCAATTTCAGTGCTTACTTACTAATTAACTATTGTTTCTTGGACAACCAAATTTTTCCAAACCCTTTTACGTTTACTGCTAAATAAAACTACTTCTGTTTCAAGGTGTACTATTTGTTTTTAATTTTTTGATAATGGGTGCATTGTTTCAATTGACTGCTGACAACTCTGACCCGTAGTTTTAGAGGGTTGACAATTGACATCGCAAACTTTTATAAATACAGTTTCTCGCTAAGAATGTTTAGTTTTCTTCTACTCTCTGTGATTTTTTGCGTTCTGGTTGCTCAGTTTTTGTTTGTTTTAAATAATATTGTCTCTCAAGGTTTACTTTTTTTAAGGACAAGTGTAGATCACGCAATGATGGCAGCATTCTATACGAGATTTAAGCTTAATTTTCAACTAAACCCCATTTTTAACTCATTGTACACACTCTGTTAAGGTCAATCTTCATTTTCCTTTTTCTTTTACCTGAGTTTTTTTACTGTTTTTGATGTCATTAAATGTTGCTTGCGACTTTTGTTTCCAGACTGTCTTGTGATGTACAGGAAATTTTCCAGTCATTTGACAGAAATGCGAGTTTTGATCAGCGATTTTTTCAATACTTTTTCAGTCAGCGTTTTCTGTTCTATGGAATTCTCCAGCTTAAAGCTTAGCGCTGGGTGCAGTTTTTTTCACCACATGATTAACTGAATGCAAGAATTTTCTCGGATATTTTCAGTAATGTTAGTTCTGTTTCACAAATTTTTCCTCACATACAACATTTTAGACTGACATTTTTTGGTTTTCAAGGAACATAAGAGGTTAAAAGCAAAGTCAATCGTTATTTTGACATCACAAGTTTTTTATTTCACCATGTCGGTTACATTGAATGCATACACAGATCTGTCGTTCTTACAATAACTTATTTTCACAAGTTCATCATTACTACAATTTGTATAAAGTATTTGTATAAACAATAATAATCACAGTGTTGTGTAAGAGACGTGAGCGGTTGCTGTGTTTCAATTGCTGGGTTTGCCGTTCTAATCCATTTTTTTAAACTTTTGAAATTACCTTCTCAAATACAACGAATTCTTTCAAGTTCACTTCACTTAGCTTGATTGGGTAAGTGTTTACTAACAACATTGTTTAAGGTCTGTTGTTTACTTATTCTTACTCAACAGTGTTGATTGATATTTTTTTCATTCATTTGAGGTTGAATTCGGGTGACTGTGATCTATCAGAGTTTTTCATTTATATACACCTGATCTGCTGAGGTCTTTAAACCAAATTTAATGTGCTTCAAAGTTAGTAATATGTACGTGATGAAAATGTTGCTGTACAATGGTTGCACGTACAAATTGAACACCTAAACTTCACAATCCCAACGAATACAAGTGTAGTTTTAAGGCTTTCATTTTCCGCATATTGTGCGGTTTTATCTCTGCCAAAAGTATATCAACAACTTACTAAGCCCATCTTGTTTATTGATCGCACTGATTTCTGTTAATGTCAGTAAACAGTGAATGGAGGCTGATTTGCATGATTTATTCCTGTTTGGTTTTCAGGTGATCGTCTTCGTGGTGCCTGATGAGAGATAGGGTGAGAGCTGCTAATGGTTATTAGATATGCTCTCATGTGATGTCGTAGAATAAACCTTTTCTCAGGGCATTTGTGGCGGAATTTGCCTGATTATACTCTTGCAATACAAGTTTATTTTTCATTCACCAGTTTTTCAGGCTCTTTAATGTGACTTTTAAATGTTGTTCCATGATGCTATGACAGCCGAGGTGTCTATTGTCATGGCACTCAAACGCAGACTCGTGAGGTTGCTAACGAGACAGTGGGTTGATGTCAGGGTGTTTTCACATATGTTATCATTGACACAGTGAAATAAAGGTTTTCACATTAATTTTAAACGTTTTTCTGGGGTACTAAAATGACAGTGTCCTCAAGTTTCATGTCCTCACACATGCAATTATTGAGGCTGTAACCAAGGCAGTGAACAGCATACAGCTTTTTATTCAGTCTCAATGCTGCTAATTGTTCAAATACGTAGCAGGTGGTTCACTGTTTTCCCAGTGACTGCAAGTGCCTTTGTACTAACATTTTCTATATATTTCAATCCAAATTTACTTTTTTTTATTTTTGACACGAAGCTTACAATTTTTATCTTCTTTGTTGTTATTGTTATTTCAACAGAATATGTGAAGGTGTATGCAGTGGGTTCCTATTAACAATTTTGTACGTAACTGCTATCACACTACTTGGGTGATGTCTAGCCCATAAGGTTCTGAACAGTGTAGCCAACCTCTACTAGCAATGTTTGCACTAACCCAACTAAAAACTCCTCGTGTCTTCCGGTTAGAGTACATGAAATTCGTTTCCCCATTAGTTTCACTGGTTTTTCACCTCA
The DNA here is from genome assembly GCA_023313115.1 of Rhysida immarginata. Lineage (NCBI taxonomy): Eukaryota > Metazoa > Arthropoda > Chilopoda > Scolopendromorpha > Scolopendridae > Rhysida > Rhysida immarginata. The sequence continues at coordinate 162,214 of JAHWFO010035192.1, read as the reverse complement.
GTAAAGTGTTTCCTTTTCAGTAAAGGCATACACAATGGTTACCACGTTGGTCAAGTATAACATTGACAGCGTTGGATGTCATCAAGTCAGGTGCTGTTACGATAGATGCGCTTACTAACACAAGCTATAAAAACTTTGTAATTTCCATTCAGAGTACACGAAATACGTAACTCTATTAGTTTCACTAGTAATTCACCTCCTTAAAGTGTTTCCTTTCTGCAAATTTGCGAACGCAAGGGTTATCACGTAATCCAAATATAGCATTCGCCGTGGTGACCAGCACCTTAGTCAGCAACTGATAAGATAAATGTACCCGCTAAACCAGGCTAAAAAGTCTTTGCATTTTCACTCTGGGTACGTGAAATACGTTTGCTCTGAGCGGCAGACAGTTTTCACATAAGCTCTCATTGACACAGTCAAATAAGACATTTCACCTTCGTACTTTCTTTTTCCAGGCTTTTTCACACTTTTTTTTGTTGTCTTTAAAAGTTGTTTGCGACTTTTGTTTTCAGTCTGACCTGCGAGCGACAGGAAATTTTCCTGTCATTTTTCAGGAATGCAAGTTCGGATCGACAATTTTTTCAGCACATGCAACTTTTTCCAGTAACCATTTTTGACTTGCATTTTTTTTCACCGCGTGATTAAGCAAATGCAAGAATTTTTCATTTTTTTTCGGGAATTCACGTTTTGTTTCACGATTTTTACCTCACGTGCGACTTTTTAAACTGAAATATTTGTGTTTCAATGAAAATACAAGGATAATGACAAAAATCAATAATCGTTATTTACATTGTTTGATTGGGTGTTCAATAAGATTTTCTGTTATGGTTTTTCTTTCTTTCCTCTGATCTATGTAATATTTTTGCAACCTCAGTGTCATCACTTTGCACTTTGTTTACCTAGCTATAAAGTTTCTAACCGAATTTATAATCATTTGGATGTTTTTGACGAATTGTTAAAATCACCTTCTCCGATTCTTCAGATAGATAACATGTATGACCCAATTCTCAGTCTCTTGATAGAGGACTAGGAAAAATTCAACAAAGTCGAATTCTCTGATTTGTTTGGGTCTCTGTTATGAAGAGACAAAGCAAAGCAAAGAGTTCTCTCTGTGAACAAAGTGACAGCTCGTGTCCCTAAAGAATACCTGATGTCTAAGTTTCGATCACCCACTGATGTGTAAAAGAGGGACTAAGTTAACGGAAAATTGCGTATTAGTATCGTTCGATGTAACTTTCTATTCCCAAACTGCCCTATGCAAGACATTCTAGATTTCTTGAACTGCGTTTTGGTAGACAACAAAGTGAATAAGGACCTGATCAACGAAGTCGTCACCCTTTGTAGGATGTGCGTTAATAACAAATTTATTCAGTTTGATGGAGAGGTTTACCATATGTCAGCAGGAACCTCCACTGGAAGCTGCCTTATCCCCATACTAGCCGACATCTTTATGAGGAAGTTTGAAGCCAAGCTTACTTCCTCCGAACAATACTTCCCAAAGGTTTGGTACTGTTACGTCCATGATGTGTTCGTTGTCATCCATACCAACGAGGTAGAGGTACAAACCTTCCTAGAGCACATCAACAGCTTCTACCCATCAATACAGTTTATTGTGGAAATGTAGGAGAATTGTTCTATACCCTTTATTGACCTTAGAATCATATGAAATTACAACAAGCTTGAATATGACATTTATTGGAAACCCGCCTATACTGATGTGTACATTCTCCATGATTCAAATCAATGCTGGAGCCAGAAGCTAGCAGCGTTCATTTTTACGGTTGACAGAGCTCTCAATATCCCTCTATCCAAGACCAGATTTGCGAAAGAGATCAAACACATACGGACTATAGCACAAAACAACGGATACGACACCAAACTCGTACACAATTTGGTATGCAGAAGAAGATTCGTAGGGCTAGTTAGAGAATCGACCACCCTCAACAACACTAGGACAGCCAAGTTTAGAGTATCACTTCCATATAACAAGACCCTTATGGCAGGATTATGCCCGATCTTCAAAGAAGCAGATCTAGACCTCACGTACAAAAACCCCAATGTCCTGAGGAATCTTTTGGGGAAGCCTAAAGACTGAACACGTCCTCTAGCACAATCTGGAATACACGAAATCGCCTGCAGTGTATGCCAGAAAGTTTACCCAGGAGCAACTTGCAGGAAATTCCGAATTAGATTCAAAGAACATAATGCCCGCCAGGTTCGGCCGCCCATACAGATCGGCAGTGGCCAAGCATATGCTTGACACGGGACACGACATACTTCTACAAGACTGCTGTTTGTTGAAACAGGTCAGAAACAATAACGCTTTGGACGCCTATGAGACTTTGAAGATTTCCGAGAAGTACCCCAACCTTTTACTAAATGGTGATGCAGGCTTGATAGGAGATTCGACACTTATCAAATTGCGTAAAGAGTCAAGTTAACTTTCTATATTTTTTAAGTTTGTATCAATGTTTATCTTTTACCTTCATTGATTTTATGATTTAGATAGTTATTTTCTCTATTCAGTTATTTAGTTGTATAATTTTAATAATCGGCATTCTGTATTGATTGTAGCGATTGTTTGCGACCAGGAGGAAGTATCTCTACTTGGTCTGTGCTTCTGATTTAAAGAGATTGTTTCCCTCCATTGGTCTTTTTATTTGTAAATTACACTTGTTTTTTTATTGGATAATGGCCACTCCAGCCCTTATATATTCTCTGCAATTCAACCAAACTCTGTATTGGCACCAAATAATGAACTCAATGAGTTCGAAATACGTATATACTTAATTGAATTCTTTTGCGGACAAGTGGTTGTTTTCAGTTGGTCAAGCAGATGAGGTGTAAAAGAATGAAAAACTCTGATAGATCACAGTCACTCGATTCAACCTCAAATGATTAAAAAAAATATCAATCAACGCTGTTGAGCACGAATACATTAGCAACAGATCTTAAACAATGTTGTCGGTAAAGGTAAACACTTACCCAATCAAGCTAAGTGAAGTGAACTTGAAAGAATTCGTTGTAAAGTCTGTCTCGAAAGTATAGAGACTTTGCAAAAACTGTCACATTAGCACATCAGTAAATTTTTTTACCATACCAAATAAAACACTATTTATTCACACTGTGAATATGATTATTACATATTTTCAAAATTAATAGTTTTTCGTTTTTTTACAAAAAAATACTTTGAAATAATCAGTACAAAAAAGTTTCTCAAAAGTATAGAGACTCATCTGTATAAACAACAATGTTCAAGCCATGTTCAAATAAAATTACCATTGGAGTTAATTACTTGAAACACTATCTTTCATTGATGAAATCAAGTTTTGAAGAAGACTTGGATCCAAATTAAACCAAACCATTTCAATTTCACTTTCAATTCTGCAATGGAAGAGTACTGTCTACCATTTGCATAAATTTTGTGTGTCATCACTGCCCAAAGGTTCTCAATAGGATTCAAATCCGGATTTTTGGCTGGCCACTTCATCACATTGATACACTGTGCTTCAAACCACTGGTATGTTGACCGCGATTTGTGTATACTAGCATTGTCCTGCTGAAAAATCCCATTGTTCCCAACCAAAAAAGACATGAAAGGTACCAAGTGGTTTTCCAGTGTTTCTTGGTACTTTAAGGAGTTTTTTTTTCCCAGTCACAAATGCCAAACTGGTAGTCCCATTGAAGTAGAATCCACCCCACACAATTACACTTCCACTGCCTTGCTGGTTGCTATAAAAGGTTTCTGGTTCCTTCCTCAAATCATGCCAGTACAATGCATTTCCATCGGGACTATCCAGGTTCCACTTCTTTTCATCAGAAAAAATTACAGAAAGCCACTCATCTGTCCAACTCTCTTGTGCTCCTTGGTTAAATAAGTACAAATAAGCCGCACTAGCAATGGATTTCACAGGATTTGCCTTACTTCTTCTGTGTACAAATTCTTTGGATATTTGTCCACCCAATTCACGTGATATTTTCCATAAGAAATTTGTAGCAGTAGCAAGCAGAAAAATCTGGAGCACATCTTGTTCAGTAGTGCTTGTTGGCCGTCCTGTTCTCTTCTTAGCTTCACATATCCATTGTTCTGCAATGATTTTGTGTACAACAGATTTGGATCTTCCAATTTCAGCAGAAATTTCTCTGTCTTGCCATTTGCTGTCAACCTCCAGATTTCACATATTTCATCTTTAGAAATGTCTTTTCCACGAGGCATATTTAATGTCACTCTTTATTGTGCAGGAATTAAATACAAATTATAACTTACTTTATAATTTGGACTATTCCAAAGTGTAAATTTTATTTAAAACAGGTTATGACCATTCAGTTTGTAGGTGAGGCTATATACTTTTGAGACACTTTTTTGTACTGATTATTTTAAAATATTTTTTTGTAAAAAAACGAAAAGCTATTTATTTTTGAAAATATGTAATAATTATGTGCAGTGTGAATAAATAGTGTTTTATTTGGTATGGTCAAAAAATTTACTGATGTGTTAATGTGACAGTTTTTGCAAAGTCTCTATACTTTTGAGACAGACTTTATTTGAGAAGATAAATTCCAAATTTTAAAAAAAATGGATTAGAACGGCGAACCTAGCAATTGAAACACGGAAACTGGCAACCACGCATATCTGTTACACAACAGTGTGATTATTATTGTTTATACAAATTGTATTAACGATGAACTTGTGAAAATAAGTTATTGTAAGAATGACACGTGTGTATGCAAACAATGTAACCGACACCGTGAAATAAAAAACTTGTGATGTGAAAATAACGATTGACGTTTGCTATTAACCTCGTATTATCATTGAAAACCCAAAAATTTCAGTTTAAAATGTTGCACCTGAAGAAAAATTTGTGAAACAAAACTAACATTGCTGAAAAAACCCGTGTAAATTCTTGCATTCGGTTAATCACGCAGTGAAAAAACTGCACCGGGCACTAAGCTTTAAGCTGGAGAATGCCATAGAATGGAAAATGGTGAATGGAAAACGTTAGATGTGCTGAAAAATTGCTGATCAAAACTCGCATTGCTCTCAAATGACTGGAAAATATCCTGTACATCACAGGACAGTCTGGAAACAAAAGTTGCAAGCCACATTTAATGACATCAAAAACAGTAAAAAACGCAGGTAAAAGAAAAAGGAAAATGAGGATTGACCTTAACACAGTGTGTACAATGGGTTAAAAATGGGGTTTGAACAAAAAATGTGGGCACTAAAGCCACAGAGAAACGAGCTCAGACCTCCACTCAAGCAGTGAATGAAAGCATGATGCTCAACATAATGGCCTGTGTAGGATCCACAGTGAAGTAACAGTGAAAAGTCGAAGTGAATTTTTAACCAAAATTAAACTTAAATCTCGTATAAAATGCTGCCAACACTGAGTGAACTACGCTTACCCTTAAAAAGAGTAAACCTTGAGAGACAAAATTATTTAAAACAAGCAACCAACTGAGCAACCAGAATGCAAGAAATCACAGAGTAGAAGAAAATTAAACATTCTTAGAGAGAAACTCTATTTATAAAAGTTTGCGATGTCAATTGTCAACCCTCTAAAACTACGGGTTAGAGTTGTCAGCAGTTAATTGTAACAATGCAGCCATTATCGAAAAATTAAAAACAAACAATACACCATGAAACAGAAGTAGTTTTATTAAGAAGAAAACGTAAAAGGGTTTGGAAAAATTTGGTTGCCCGAGAAACAATAGTTAGTTACACTTTTTCATTTCTACCCACCATCTAGTTACCCTGAGGCAATAACCACTTTGCAGCGATAAAACTACAGGATTAAGTAGTTCCAGTCGGGTAACTTCAAAACCTGAACAAAAGATTTTGTACTTTCGCGGAAAGTGAAAGAGATGTTACCATGTTCTTTTTTTACATCGTATTATTATTATAAATAGTGTTACTATTTTGTGTTAATATGCATTATTTAATAAAATACAAATTAATAAATAATAATAAATAAATAATAATAAATAAATAATAAAAAATAAAAAAAAAATAAATATGTAAAAATTTAAGAGTATAAAATCTTAATAATTTATTGACAAACTTTTTGCACTTTATTTTAATTCAGCTCATGATTAATATTTTATTTTTTCAAATTAAAATCGGAAAATAATTTATTTGTTAAATTAAATGGGCAAATTTTTATATATGATTTTTAAAATCAACTCGGCAAAATCTTTATTTGATTTTTAAGATAAACTCGGCAAAATTTTATATTTATTTTACTTTCAAACTTAACTTATGTATTATTTCAAAAATTTCAATATTTATAACTATTTTTCGTAGAGTTATAGTTCGACGTTGATGAAAGTTCGGACAGAAAGCCCAGTGGATAATAAGCCCACCAGACAAAAAATCCAACGTCCATCGGACAAAATTCTATTCTGAAATTCTCCTTGATATGAAACTACGTTTTAGCGATGTGAAAAATTATTCTGTTGATGTGAAATATTATTTTATTGATGTGAATGTGTATTTTTCAATATGAAACTATGTTTCTTTGAACGAAACTATATTCTATTGATATGAAAAATTGTTATATAATAACATAATAGAAATAAAAAGTAATCGATTTTATTAAAAACTGGTAGTAGATAAATTGTTAAAGAAAATAAAGAAATGAAAAAATAGGGAAAGAACTCGATTTATTTATACCGTCTTTTTCTTCCTGATAGATCAGTTTTTACCCCTACCCTGATGCATTTTTTTCCTTAATCCAAATCTGTGAGCCTACACAAAAGAAAGTAGGTCAATGCCTGAGGGTAACTAGATGGTGGGTAGAAATGAAAAAGAGTATAGTAATTAGGCACTCAAATTGAGAGTGCCAGTCATCTGAGCAACCACCGATTTCCTTGCTATACCAGGCCAAGAGTTTTATAAATTGTGAGACAAAATCACATGAGCACATTTTGCTGAGTGCATGAGGACCCCTTGCCTGTCACACTGGTACTGGTGCTTCACTACATGACATAACCAAGTATTACGAAATTAATAATACTTTCAGCCCCAGGACATCGCAACATGGCCGCAATCACGTGATTAATGAAGAAGATGTCCTATTTAAAATGAAAATTTTAGTCTTATTTAAAAAAATGTTGGTCCTTACCATTTTCAAGCCCTGGTCACATTTAGCTAAACAAACAAATCATTCTGAAGAAGAGACACGTGAATGGTTAAGGGGTGTGAGAGCCTATACACTGCATAAACCGGCTCGACATTATTACCCGCGTAATCGCATGCGTGTATATGCTTCATTTGAGCAATTAATGGACTTGGTCGATCTAACCAGGCTGTCAAAACAGAACGATGGATATAAATTTCTACTTACCTGCATCGATGTTTTCTCGTGCTATGCATGGGTCATTCCCCTAAAAACGAAGTCGGGACTCGAACTTCACAAGGCCTTTCAAAAAATTTTCACAGATGGCAATGTTCCTGTAAAAGTAAACAGCGATAAAAGGAAGGAATTTTTAAACAGGCACGTTCAATACTATTTTAAAGAGCTCAACATCGATTTCTTTACCACAGAATCAGAATTGAAAGCTGTTACGATCGAACGATTCAACCGTATCTTAAAAGCGAGGATGCCTAAGTTTTTACATTTACCAAGGAACGCTCATACATCGACGTCTTACCTGACCTCGTGTTAAGCTACAACAACCGCAACCACAGAGCCCTGGGTATGGTGGCAGCCGATGTCAACGAACGAAATGCCCCAACTCTATGGCTGAAACAACAGAGTTATTACACATCAGCACCAAATCGATTTCAACATTGTTTCGCTGGTAAGAATTCCGACACTCCAGTCTTTCATAATCGAAGTTGAATTGGTCTTACAAGCCTATTTGAAAGATGCTCTCTTTTACCATAACACTTCTTTAGACCAAAACATTACCATGAGTTTGCCTCTGAATGTAGGGATTCGATTTAACACTCATAAATTCTGTAAGGTGTTCCATATTACGCCAAATACATTTTTCTGTTACGTTAAGGTACCCCAAGTCAGCTCCCCTGTACCAAAAAAATTGTTGAATTTAAGAGTACGAAATTGCAAAGCAGGATAGCAGTTATTGAATTTCTAAAAGATCATTTTTGAGCAGCAGGTATCGAGACAAAGATGGTTAATGATTTTGTATTCTTTACAGGGTCCCCAACACAGTTCATTGAATTCCCAGCAGGTGTCAACATTGGATTTATACCTGACAGGTTTCTGAACAAGAAATTGAAAATACCTATTACTATGCCCTTAAATAGCACAGATGACGGGTTTATCATTTGCATTATTTTTGAACCAACGGACACTCCAGAATATCACATCTTAAAAATTCCCGAAGGGTGTTATGAGAGTCGTAGTGATGTTGTTGATGCGCTCGTTAAGTTGATTCCATTGAAAAAAACAGGCTTTTTACAAATATCAATCTTACGCACTATCCTACTGAGCGCCTTCTTGGGCGTGGTCCTCGAGCGTGAAAGGAGCGTTGGACTCGTCTCTGATTAGGGCGTCGGCCACATCCACCGTAGCCTCCACCAAAGCTAATGACGTCGATGATGTCCGGGTAAGTTCATCCGGGTTGTCCAAGAGCTCGTGCTGACGTCCTTTTTTATTAACGTCCGAGAGGCCTCCTAGTTCACCATCACATGATACAAAGTCAAATAAGTCCAGAGAATTAATATTACTGCCGTCCTGCTTACGTGGCTACTTACGGGGACTGTTTCGAATATGGCAAGATTTAAAGTTATTTTGATTATAGTTCAAATAGTTACTTGCCCTGGGCTGTCCTCGTTTCTTGGATCCCTGAGTTTTCTCCAAAACGGCAGCATGACATTTCATCTGGTCCGGCTGGCTGGAGAGTTTCGATCGGCGAGAAGATCATCCACTTTCTGTCTGCCTGGCCTTTGTCTTCGTCTTTTATTCGGGCTTGGAGGATTCTGTGCCGAGTTTGCGCATTTCATCCTCCAATCCCGAGGCTCAGACTTCTTCTTTCTCCAATCCCGCGCCTCTGGTTTTTCCGCTCCTGACGGGGTTGGTCGACTATGGTGGGGGGTGTTCTTTCTTTCTCTTTCTTTTTTCCTTGTCAAATCCTTGCAAAAACTTTTTTTGAAATTTTTCTTCCTTCTGGAATTTGACAGCATGGATGTTTGTGTTTGTCACGGGCTGCGTACAGATATAACTTGTGTAAAAGGCGCAAAATGACCCTAGTAGTCGACGCCAAAATTTCTAATAAACCAACCAACCAAACCATCATTATGACGGGCGAATGTCGCTCCATTGTCATCATTAAAGAAATTTCAAAGTCCAAAAAGCTCTTGGGTAACTATGCAGATATCGGTCAAGAGGTTTTTATTCACGTTTTTACGGTGTGAATGTAGGTTCTAAACTGAAACAACAAGGATTTGAAATTGAAGATCTCTCCAAGGGGAACGGTTCCACATCAAGCAGGTTCATAAGGCCAACCTGGGACCAGCCAAAGGGTCAGGGGTCGCGTCACAAGGCTGGACCTCAGGGCCGTAGCCAGCAATAAACAAAGGGGGGTTCTTTTTCCCATAATCGTGGACTTTTTATATATTAACTAATCAAACTTTCATAAAAACTCTTTATTTTCTTTTATTTCATTTCATAAGTGGTTAATAGTATTTTAACAATGATACTTTTTGTGCATACATTTTTAATGATGATGATTTTGTTCAACTTAAATAAATAATAACCACATAAACTGTACATCATATTTGATTTAAGGCAAATTATTGGCCTGGATAAGAATTTTCACGTGTAATAAGGCATCTTCAACTGGCCGACAGTGTGCCACATATATGAATATGCCTTATGTGCCTTATATATGAATATGCCAGTAATTTCATAGATGATTTTATTCTTTTGAATAAGGAAAAATGATAATTCACGTGACATTTAAAAGTGATGTAAATCTCATTTTTCTTGGATGGAGATTGGCAAATAAATCAACAATTTTATTCAGATCAAATGTCTTATCATAATGGATATGAATTAAAGCCAGAGCCGAGAGTCGGTCTTTACTCATAGACTTTCTCAGATAAGTGTGGAGTCGTCGTAATCCACTGGATGATCTTTCACATTCACATGAAGTTACTGGTAAAAAACAAACATATTCTAATAAATAATGTAAACTAGGAAATAACATTTCATCACAGTTAGCTAAGGCAATGAACAAAAAGTTGGTAATTCTTCAATTTCTACTGTTGACCATTTCTTTTTCCAACGTAAAAACTCTTGGCAAAGAATTTCAGGAGAATCTATTACTAAATGGCTAAAAGTTTGGGCATCCTCTAGACCGAAAGTGATGTTTTTGTCAGCATTACAAACTTGGGGGGCAAGTTTTAACAAAGACAATGACTGCAATGCTATAGGTGAAAACTGAGTTGTTAGTTCTTGTATAATGTGATCGAGAAATGGAACCATCAATCAAATTTTTTAAATAATAATCTTCGGTAGAAACAGAAGGTGCATTTGACCTATAAATCTGTCTTTTAGCAATGCGTTGTGCAGTTACATCAACATCAATTTCCTCAGCCAATCGTGAAGCATGATCAAATATTTTTTTGAACTGATTCTCCACTGAACTACGCATTTCACAATAGAAATGCTTAATTCCATTAATTTCAGTATAAGCGCTTAAAATTTCGATTGTTCTACTTTGAAGCTTTTGCGTAATTCCTTGTAAATGAGATAATGTTTGGTAAATTACAAGAAAAGTAATAATAAAATCAAAATTTGTAAGGCTAGACAATAAGTTAGTTGCGTTTTGTTTGCTCTCTGTCATCCTGATGCAAAATCATTAGAATATGTATGAGTTTGTAGGCCAAAACCAATTAACTCCAGGCATTTAATGATGTATGTTAAAGACAGATAAAAGTGGCTAAGTGCATTATGTCTGGATGACCATCTAGTCTTACAAAATCAATAATAGCATTTCTTTGTCCTAAGTAGTGTGGTACTTCTTGTTGTGTGATATTAGCTAAGAGTGCGAATCTCTTTGGGCTAGCATTGAAAAATATCACTGCACTTTCTGCAATATCAAGAGCATTTTTCACAGACAAAATTGAACCTGAATGAGCAATGCACAGATTTAAGGCATGCGAATGACAGTGTACATATTGAGCATTTGGTGCAGTGTCTCTAACAAATCTTTGAACTCCAATGTTTGAACTGGACATATTACTTGCTCCATCATATGATTGCCCAACAAGCTTGTCTTTCACCAAACCAAATGTATTCAACATGTTAATAATTTTTTCAGAAATATGCAACCCAGTTATTCTTGTAAGTGGTATAAATTCAAGAAATTCCTCTCTAACATATTTTTGGAGTCAATAAATCGAATACAAACACTTATAATTTCCTTATTATTAGAAGACACTTCATCTGCCATGATGGAAAAATACTTGGATGTTTTAAATTCCTCGATAGGCTCATTTTGAATTACACTTCCAAGAAGCGAAATAATTTCAGCTTTATTGTAGGAGATAGATATGTTGCATTGTTCAAACAGGGGCTTTTTAAATGATTCTGAAGTATATCATCATGTTTTCCTAAAAGCTTCAGTAATGCAAGTAAATTTCTATCACGACTCATGACATTAATTAATTATTCTTCATCACTCCTTAAAGCGATACATTGTTTACCACAAAAAATTATCCCTTCAATTAAACATTTTAAAATATGTCGGTTTCTTTCAATGTTTTCAGCTAACCTTTTGTCCATTATTAATGGCAATGTTTGAGTTGGATTTTCCCTTTTTGAAACAAATGCTTCGGCCAGTTCGAGTGCCAGTTTATGATATTGTTTTGCTGGATGCTGTTTTATAACTTCATTCATTTTTTGCCATTCCTTAAATGGCCTCGTAACTAAATACCCTAAGTTTTGAAATTGATTACAATTTATAAATAAGACACAGACGATACATAATGCCCCATCTAATTTTGGACTGTAAATAAGCCAAGAATGATCTTCCAAACAAGATAATTTAAAACTTCTGTGAGATCCTCCCACAATTTTTTTTTTGGAAAGCAAAAGTTTTTATCTGGTTTCACATGGTTTCTTGAAAGTTTGTATTTTTGGTCATCACTAATTTGGCTAATCATTTCAGCCTGGTGTTCAGAAAGAAAAAACGAACCAATATCGCAAACCAATTCACAACTATCCTCTAATCCTTGTTTCATCTGATTCCTTTCACTTTGACTTGTATTGAATTTGTACATGTGTGAGGTTGGCTGAGTCAGCAATATCCTACTTTTCCGTTTTCTAAATAATTTAAATAAAAATTATAAAATAATAAAAAAATAAAAGGTTATTTTAATTGCTTCAATTATTAACCAATTTTTTAAAATCTATAATATAATATATAATCGTACCTTCGCGTGAATTAATTGTTTTTTTTTAATTCACATTAAAATGTGCCTTCATTTTGTTCAGTGGATTTTTCTGTTGCAGTAATTTCTTTTGTTGAATTGGTTCCATTTTTTCTTTGCTTTTTGAACAGCTCAGCAATGTTATGGGTTGACTTGGCTGCTTTTTTTCTTTTTCTAGCTTCTTCTTTTCTTCCTCCCATGACATTCCTCTAGCAACTGATTGACAACTAAAATATACTGGCTTTTCTTCCTCTTCTAGCCACTATAACGGAAGTAACGCGCGCAACTTGCACGGGGAAAATGGCGGCCAAGTGCAGCCACAGATTAAAAACACAAAAAAAAATTGCGTTTTTAATCTGTAAATGCAGCAACGCAATGGCCAAAGTTTTCCCTAAAAGAATGGATAGCGTCGACGGTAGGCATGTAAATGCAGTGAATAATTCTTAGAATAGTTTCCCATCCCTGGCTTTAAAAATTATGTAAAAGAATGAAGTATTTAATCCTTTCTTGACCCACTTTGTATTTAATAATTAAATATATTTACTTTAAAAACTGTACAAACTATTATTCATTTATATAATTTATTTCTTGATAATTTATTTATTAAATTATGGACTTTTTCTTCCGAACCCCCCCCCCCCCCCCCCCCCCCGGATACGGCCCTGGACGTACGGACAGGTTTCCACGAATGTTTGGATACACTAAGGCGGACTTCAGTTAAGGGGCTTTTTCAAATAGGGAGGTGATACAACAATGATTCCTCTGGTTGTGAAATATCGTCATTTTCTAACAGCATGAAACACTCGACTCCTCAGCATTGGAAAGTATTAATGCAACATGCAACTCTTAATTAAGTTAAAGCTCTGTGTGAGATCTGTCATAACATTCTACATCATACACCACCCATTCTAATTCTCTGCCTGGACACCACCCATTAAGCAGCATTTTTGAAAAATAAAAGGATTAGCCCATTAAAAAATTTCATTAAAGGCCAAGAAAACTTATCTGAATCAACGTGGAAACGGATTCCTGCTGCCACTTTTGCTAGGAAGTGTAGTTGCACCTATTTTGAATAAATTAATTAGTTAAGAACATGCAAAAGTACATTTTACTACCTGCTCACGAATATCAAAGGTTCCTTAATGCTACAGCTCAGAGCGACCCTACGCTATCGCGACCCACTGAACATAGCCAACAGAGGGTGGTCAATGATGTTGAAAAAAAAAAAAAGTAATAAACTACTGGATTCTCAAATCAACGAGACTTTAAAAGCATCGAATATGAATGTACATCATAAAATGGACCTTTATTTAAATACACTTCAAAAATATCTAAGAGCAAAGCGTCATGAAGCCCGCTCATAACAAACAAGTCTTTCAACCGAAACCGAACCTCAAACACCTTCAGGCCCGTCTTTAATGCCCCAAACACCGTCACCACAATCCCTTCAAGAGACACCTACTTATCTATGTCCACAATAACTCGTCTATTCACCCGATTTTCGCACGTCTACAGGCTTAAAAGAAAAAACCCATGATTATGTCGATATCACAGTGGTTGTCGGACCCGACGAGGTCGGACAACCAGGAAACATTGTGAGTTCGCCTTTTGAGCAGACCTCCCCACGTACACGCTTCATCGCGACACTTCAAAAGAGATCTGATGTTATCATGTGGAATAAAAAAGGAACTGTGTCAATCGGTGGAAAATCAACACGAGGATCGAACATTATTAATTTAATAGAAGATATATTATCACCCAACCCCAACCTGAAGAAGCTTCAACCTGGGCGAGCTCTGTTTACAAACGTGATACATCATATCAATATCCCTGAAGAATTAATCGTGAATCCTGTGTACCGGTCTGTGGACGCACTTGACACGTCAAAGCTCGCTTGGCTGCATTACGATAAATAACAATTTAACGTAAAAAAATTAGTTTGTATTGCAATGATAAAATTTATTTTAATGTCTGAAAATTTGAAAAAATGTAATTAAATTTTCATGCATTTATTTATTTAATTATTTATTTATTTGTGATTGTGTAATTTATTTATTTATTTATTTATTAGAGATTAAAAGTAACCACCAACAAACACAAATTCAATCTGAATTCGAAAAGTTTATTTGAACAAACGAATATACAGAAATTGAATAAAACAAATAATAATAATAATAATAATAATAATAATAATAATAATAATAATAATTAGAATAATTAAACAGAGTAATTTAAAGTAATTAATTGCAACATTTGGAATTTTGACAGGCACTAAATTCAGAGTTGATAGTATACTCGTCTTGAATGATTTCATATTTCACAAGTAAGTCGTTTAAAAACAGTTTTTCAAGTAATCCGCCATAAAATAATCCCTGGCTGCTAATTTCAGGTAATGTAGACAGTGATGACCGCAGGTGTTAGACATCTGATGTCGCACTATTCTCGTGTTGTAGATCCATTTTTTCGCGTGAAATAAACATGAACGGTTGGAATTGTGGTTGAGGATACATTCCGAAAGAATCAAAGATATATGCTTGTTTGTTGGACGGTATAAAAAAGCCACCCCATATGAGTCTGGATTACTGGGATCATCCGTATTAGCAATGAGCAAAGATGGGTGAACAGGTTTGAGCTGTAGTACCAAATCTGCCGGGAAAACACCTCTTGCCATAGTACACGTGAATGGATCTCTCTCAAGGGTACTCTATAGCTCTTGCGTATCCATCGATCTTAATTCGTGAAATCGAAGCCCACGGCTCTGTCTTTATCGATTTCCAGGAGATTCTGATATTGACAATAAGCAATCAGGTTCACCGAATTAACTAAAGGTTCTTAAAACTGAACTTCGACACTTAACTTACTGTTACCTATAAGGTTATAGCTATCTGTATAATAATTCCTATCCCCCGAAAGATCAAAGGCCAGAAATGTGTAACCGGAACCGTAATCGAACTGGCTGATGTCTACATCTCTTTATTCTTTCCAAATCCCAAGTGCCTTCATGGAATGAACAAACTCTCTCAGTTATGCCCCAAAGGAAAATTCGGTGTCAGAGGGTTTAGAGAAATTGTATGAGTATCCAATGAGAGGGAGAAGAAAGATAGATTGAAATGTTGAAAGTTGAATGGGTTTGAAGTAAAAGAACCATTCTGGGCTTCACTCGTTGTAAATGCAAAAATCAAGCGGAAAAGAATCTGACCAGTAATTAAGTTCTGTATGACGTGATTTCTAGTTCAAGTAGCAATACTCACTGACCTTATTTCAACATGCCCAATAGGGTAAAACGCGTTAGTGGTTTGCAGATTCTTTGGTTTGTTGGGTAAAACGCTGAAACCCAAAGCTAAAGTTAAATAGTAATATGATAAAAGCAATTTAAAAAGTGCAGAAGAGAATCTTTCTACTTTCGAGAAGCTAGGAATATAGTGTGCTAATAGTGTAGCTGTGTTAACTTTAACTCTCTCAACATTCAGCGTTGCTTTTCAGATTGTAATCTGGTAATTTGGATTAGCTACATCAGACATCAGAGCAAAGGAGGGTTTACTTCTGTAAAGTCTCAGCATTTAGTTTAGCAGCAATCGACACTGCCCAAGATGTCTAAATGGAGGGGACCTTCCATGTAGTAATTGCCATTTCGTGCGAGTTTTTTACGTAACTTAAACCCGTTGTTTGTATCGTCGGCATTGTCTATTTAACCGCTCGTGTCTTTACAATACCCGGCTGTTGTGAGCTGACTTTGTTTAGAAACCTGACCATAGTTCAAAAGAGTTTCAAAATAAGCTCTGTGACTCATGTAGATAAACGTGACTCTGTGTAGATAAACGTGACTCTGTGTAGATAAACGTTATTGCTATGACTAACTAACGTGTCATCCAGATAGCATTCGACTTGTGAGAATAGCGAATGTAAGAAAAGTTTCACAGGAACTGTTTTATCACCAGCTGGTAGCTGTCCGTCTCCTTTGTTGATAACGACTTCTAAGCTTTATGTAGTTTGATTGAAACCCGTGTAAAAATCTGCCAAACCAGATACGTAGAATTCAATAGGTCCGTCTTGGCTGATGATGGCTGTTGGCTGGTATCCTCTGACGTGTCGTTTTTTCTTTTCACCACTCGTGTGAGGAATAGAAAAAATGTCGAGATCGCTGTTGAGACATTCAGTGCTCATCTGATGTATCATTGAATCATTGATGCCATGATTACGTATGTATTAGGCAAAAACTCATGATAAAGATCGTATGTTTAATATCGGATTAGAACGTAATTTTGCAGGTCTTTTTGTTGACCTCTTCTGATTCTTCCTCTTCTTCTTCATCTGTTTCTTCTGCGAGTTTTTCAACTTTTTTGAACGCTGCACTCGTCCTCTTCGTTTGTATTCACTCATCAAAAAGGACTCCAAGCTGTTGTCTCTGGGTCTTTTTACATGTCAATGAGTAGGAAATGATGAATTTCGTCTTTTAACACGCCCTCTACCACTCTGAACTCTAGCACCCATTTTCTGTAGGGCACTGACTCCAGCCTCCTTCATTCGTGATGACAGCAACTGTTTGAGTTTTTAACCATGTATTACATCATTAAAAACGGAAACACCACCCTTTAGGGCATGGCAACCGAGAATCTTACCCATGGATTTGAGTAAAGGTGTTGCAAAGCGAAACAGATTTCAAAATATTGAACCAATACCGTTGCCGCTCTGGAACACCGACCTTCTAAACACTGGTAAGCCATTCCCTCTCTGGTTTAAATAGTAACGCGAAATTACTTCTTGGTTCGGATGATAGGGGATATGCATCTTGAAGTAAGTGAGGAATAGAGAAAAGAAATCATCCTTGCGCTACAGTTGTTTCTTACGAAAATGTAATTTCACTATGGTTTTGCCTGTTAAAAACGAGAGCATATCACAGTGGGCTGAATGAATCACGATTTCAATCGAGTCTATGACGAATATTTACTTACGGGAAAGTAGTTGGGTGAATTAAAAGACTGATAAATCACTTCTCGCCTGGCATGTGAAACTGGAATATTTCGTAGGAGCGGTGCGAATGTGTTTACCACAACTTCCGGTTGTATGATATCTGTATACAGATAATAACAGTGTATGCCTTGTGTAAGATGATCAATTGGGGTTGAACCCTCACCAATAACGAGTTCCAAGTCGGAAAGTTCAGCTTGTAAACCCAATGTGTCACATACACCCTCGCTAAAACTAATGATTTGCATTTCTGTGCATTTGAAATGAAAACATTTGTTAGGCGTAAGATTGATATTTGTAAAAAGCCTGTTTTTTTCAATGGAATCAACTTAGCGAGCGCATCAACAATATCACAATGACTATCATAATACCGTTTGGAAATTTTTAAGATGTGATGTCCTGGAGTGTCGGGTGGATCAAAAACGCAACTGATAATCCGTCATCTGTGTCGTTTAAGGGCATAGTAATAGGTGTTTTCAGTTTCTTGTTCAGAAACCTGTCAGGTATAAATCTAATGTTGACAGATGCTGGGAATTCAATGAACCGTGTTGGGGACCCTGTAAACAATACAAAATCATTAACCATCTTTGTCTCGATACCTGCCGCTCTAAAACTATCTTTTAGAAAATCAATAACTGCTATCCTGCTTTGCAATTTGGTACTCTTAAATTCAACAATTTTATGGTACAGGGGAGCTGACTTGGGGTACCTTAACATAACAGAAAAATCAGACACCCACTTAAATGGCGAATTGTAATCTGGAGTTAGAGAGAAACATTCCCCGTAGAATGTACTTGGCGTAACATTGATCTTCTTACAGAATTCGGGAGTGTTAAATCGAATCCCTACATTCAGAGGCACAAACTCATGGTGATGTATTGTTTTAAAGAAGTTTTATGGTAAAAGAGAACATCTTTCAAATAGGCTTGTAAGACCAATTCAACTTCGATTATGAAAGATTGAAGTGTCGGAATTCTTACTGGTGAAACAATGTTGAAATGAACTTGTTCACCTATGAGATCGTCCTTAAAACCGATTTCAAAAGTGTTGTTTACAGCCGCAATGTTCTTGAAAAGGGCCGGGAAATGTGTTTCCTTTAAACCAACCTCTCCTCGCCCTTTGAAACGTTGTGTCCGTGGCAGTCCTATAATAAAATGAGCTGTTGTATTGGCATGAACTTGCTCTCCCTTTGGAGAGTTTAATGGTAACATAATATAAAAATCAGTGTCTTCATATATAGTGGTTGTTCATGAACCCAACTGCTGTCAAACGCAACTTTCAAGTGTTCAAAAGTTCTACGTACCTCTCGAACCCAGCTGTTCATGCTGTCAGGGTAACCTTGCCATTTCACAAAAGCTTTGTGAACACCGCGCCTCGTGCACCAGCGAATAATCTGTTTAATGTTAAAAACCTCAGGCTTTTTCACTTTTGTAACTCCTGATCGTAGAATACTCCTGAGATGTCACTGCTATCGTAATCCTTAATTTTATACACAACAGGTTTTCTATAAATGATTTTTGAAACCTCAAACACCTCCTCAGTCAAGTTCGGAATATGTTTAGCCTTTATCGAATATGTTTTTCTCTTTCGAAATACATACATAATCTCCAGTTTGTAACCTTGGATTTGTTTGTAGTGCTGATGTAAATAACTCTGTTGTTTCTGCCATAGAGTTGGGGCATTTCGTTCATTGATATGCTGGCGTCATACCCAGGGCTCTGTGGTTGCAGTTGTTGTAGCTTAACACGAGGTCAGGTAAGACGTCAATGTACCTGTGTTTGTTGGTAAATGTAAAAAACTTAAACATCCTCGTTATTAACGTACAGTTGAATCGTGCAATCGTAACAGCTTTCAAATCTGATTCTGTGGCAAAGAAATCGATGTTGAGCTGTTTAAAATAGTCTTGAACGTGCTTGTTTAAAAACTGCTTCCCTTTACCGCTGTTCACTTTTACAGGAACGTTGCCATCTGTGAAAATTTTTTGAAAGGCCTTGTGAAGTTAGAGTCCCGACTTCGTTTTTAGGGGAATGACCCATGCATAGCGCGAGAATGATCCATTGTTGTGTTTTGACAGACTGGTTAGATCGACCAAGTCCACTTGAAATTGCTCAAATGGAGCATATACATGTATGCAATTACGAGGGTAATAATGTTGACCTGGTTTATCCTTAACCATTCACGTGTCTCTTTTTCAGAATGATTTGTTTGTTTAGGTAAACCTTTCACACAACCAAATCCTACTGGATTAGTGGGGTTTGAAAATGCTTCATCCATGACCAAAATTTAAATTAAACTATGTAAAGAACACAGCTGTATTTATTTATAAACCTGTATATGCGAGTTCAGTCCCCTTTTAGCCAGCGTTAGTCACTACTCAGATGCACACTTATCAATTGAAACAATGTAGTAATTAGCTGAAAATTAAAAAACAAACAATACATCTTGAAACAGAAGTAGTCTTTTATTTAGAAGAAACTGTAAAAGGGCTTGGAAAATATTTGGTTGCTCAAGAAACAATAGTTAATTAGTAATTAGGCAATCAAACTATACCTTGCCATATGTGGTTTATAAGCTCGAGCTGGAGCTGTATATATGATACAAAATCAAATAAGTGCGTTTTGCTGAGAGAATCAAGACTCCCTGCCTGTCACACTGGGTACAATTAAGAATTAAGAAATTAGTTTTATTTTCAGCCTTAGGACACCTGAACATGACCGCCGTCACGTGATTAATCAAGAAAATGTCATCAACCAACTGTGGGATCCCACCCGCAATTGGAATCCTGATCAAAAAGTAATCAATCAGGAATCTCAAAATCAAAGGTAAATAAAACCACACCCAAAGGAAATGACCACACCCAAAAAGGCACACACCCAAACAAAGGAACACACTCAAAAACGACCACACCCAAAAGGGAACACACCCGAAAAGGACCAGACCCAAAAGGGCTACACCAAAAAAGCCAACACCCAAAACAAGGAACACCCACAACAAGGACCACACCCGAAAGGGCTAACCCTGAAAAAACCACACCAGAGGGCCTGCGTTTAACAAAAAAAGGTGATGTCATAGAAAAACAGAGACACACCTGGCCAATAGTCCTGGGATACAAATCGAAGGGCAGGGTCCCAGTGGACCTTAGTGCATTCCAGAGCAGGCTGAGAACAAAAGAAAAAGTGTCGGCATCCTTTGATCTGTTGAGAAATCATTCCATTGCGAACCAACCAAGGACACTTAATATTCGTCTTGGGCTCGTCATTCTCGTTCGAATGACATGTTACATGCCTTATATTGCCAATAAAAAAATTTAATGGGGGGGGTTTGAGGTCTCAATAGTCACGTGACTGTTTGACCGATTTCAATCACAAACTGGTCAGGTGAGCTCAGGCAACACCCCCTGAAATTGGGTGTTGGGTCAGGAAGGGTTTCTATCGAAAAGTGAAAGCAGAATTTGAAATCTTAAAGCGCTCTCGAGTAATCGTCGGACATATAGACAGACAGACACACAAACAGAGTGAAACCAATATATGCTTTTCAGCATATAATAATGAAATGGATCATTTCACGAAATGAAGTAATAAGTTTCAAAGCAGAAACATGGTGCGTGTCTCCGAGTAGCACTTAGTTTCCCGACGCTAATACTCATTTTATGTGCCAGAGTATTCGCATCTCATTCCCGATACTAAAACCACGGAATAACATATTATTCTATGCTAATACTCTTATCAGAGCTGATTTTAGGCAATTTGTCACCTGAGGTAACATTGCTAAATGGCGCTCCCTTTCATCCCCACATTATGGTAATCAGAATATAAAAATTTGGTTTTAGAAATGCAATAAACTCCAGAAACAGTCACCCATTAAATAAAAAAATTATTTTTAATGTATATATCAAAGCAAGTCACAAAATAGACTACACTCTTTTACATAACACAAATTCTTGAGGATTCTTTTGAAATACAACAATATTTTAACAACAACAAGAATTACAATTTAACTTTCCTTGCCTTTAAAGAAGCAAAATCATCTATAATTTTTTCAAAATCAATCTGATTGGTTGTTTCTTGTTTTATTGATAAAATTGCCATGTTAGCTAACTTTTCTTGGCCAAGTGAAGATATCAAATAATTTTTAATTAACTTAAGTTTGCTAAAGCTTCTTTCATCAAAAGCCACAGTAACCTGAAATGTCAAAAAATTCTTAAGGGAATTCCAACATTTAGATATGAATGTGCTAAATGGTAATCATGGATAACTTGCAATAATTCTAAAGATGTTGCGGCTTTAGTGTCTGGAATAATAGCGATTGCATAATTTTTGAAACTACACGTTTCTGAAGAAAATTCATCAGAATTCAAATCGTTTGAATATTTAAGAGTCAAATTGGCAGAGCTTATGTAAACTTGAAAAGTAATGGAAAGTAATAAAAAATGTTTAAAGTTAAAAACATTGTTGCAGATAAAATAACTCCAATTTGGCGCTCGCTTACAACTGTCAACCGAGGCGAGTGCCTCACTTGCCTCACCCTATATCCGGCTCTGCTCTTATAATGTTTCCATGTGTCATAATTTCATGCGTTCATGTATACGCCTGTCCGATTGCTTTCCATATACCTGATGTGTTGGTACGATTCCCCAGTGTGCCATGCGCATTGGCTTTCTAAGAACCATGGCATCTTTGTTAGCGAGGCATCACCGACGATGTTTTTTCGTGCCATTTTTAAATTGTTTTCAGTCATCTACAAAAAATATATCACTACATTGACAATGTATGTTAGCCTCTCAAGTTAATTGAAGCAAGTATTTATAAAGAAATTCTTAAACACAACACTCGCGGTATCGCGCTGACGGGGGAGGGTGTGGAGAGGGGGCGTGCTCGAACCATCGAGGTTTTTTATGGCTATATTTGTACTTCTAGATTATAAAAAGTATTAATATATTTCTTATGGAATTATTTTCTCAAATATATAATATTAAAATGTGTACATCAATAACATTAACAAAATAATCATTAACAAAATAAAATTACTAATAAAAAAACAAATCAATCGATAATTTACAATAAAGAAACATCCCGAAATTTAGGAAAAAGAACTGTTTTATAAATATAGCAGAATTAAGATTACCCCCAAGACTGATTTCTCTATCTAAATCAATAAAGAAAACCTAATCAGTAACATTAGGGGGAAAAAAACTCGCGTTGACGACTATTTGTTCTTGTATATCCAGCATCCAACGTCATAGCAGGACCATCATAGCATTATAACACGCTTAAAGAGAAAGTGAAAATATTAATAAAACTATTTAAAATTAAAACTAAATTGGTATGGCGGAATGGTACATTCGCACACCCCTACCACGAGATAATTACACAGAATCAAAAAAATTACGGCGCTATGTTGGGACACGGCCGCTAGTTAAATCGTAGAATACGTCTTGAGGACATATGGCGAATAAGAAAAAACTTTGTGCAACACAATTTTAAAAAATTAATTTCTGATATAAAATGTTCACACAAAAATGTACTTGCAATTCATCATAAATTGTTAACCAAACCTTTATGGCATTCCCAACTTAGAAATCACTGGTCAATGATAAGAGGAGTATGTTAGAAATGGCAACAGACAAGAACCAACATTTCGCGCAAACATCAAATTTATAGTACTCTCACCCAATGTATTAAGAGCGTATAAATTTAAATTAAAATGTTTCTTCATAAAGCTAAGAGCGCATAAATTTAATGTAGCATCTACATTGATAATGCTAACTGTCATGATTGCAATATTACTATCCACCTCCTTATTGTCACTGACTGGTCTAGTTATTGGTGAATATTTCATTATCGCACTGAACAACAACATTTCCATATCAGATATCGACCCTTTAGGATGAATATATACTGAGTGGCCAGATTTTTATGACCACCCCCTTCGTTGGGCCACCTTCTGCCTTCAATACTGCGGCGATTCGCATTTACTCCACGAGATGTTGAAAGGTGATGCGAGGAATCTGACATGAATGCTGTTGTCTTGTGCTCTCTGGCTACAATCCGCTTCAAACCCCTTCAGTCTCTGTCAGTGAGCTTCGACTTTCGGGTAATGTTGTGCTTGGCAGATGATGTCTTTCCCTGCTTCTTATAGGCTGTCATTTGCCTGATGAATAGCACTGTCCTGTTGTGTGAAATTTGTTGTTTTGGAATCACCTGTCTGATGGCTCTTTCAACTTTCTCCCACAAATGCTCAATTAGATTGAGATTTGGTCAATATGGGGGTCACCTAAGCCAGGTTCGTCGTCGTTTGTGGCGATCGCAGCAATCTCGCCCTACTATCATTTTCAATTGAGAAGTTAAGCGCAACAGTGGTCTAAGCCTCTTTTTTATAAAATGGAGAAAAGGCAACTTAAAGTTTTTTAATTGTTGTTTTTCAATTATGGAGAGAAAGCAATAGAGGCTTTAAAACAAACTTTATAATGTTAATTGATATCTTTTTACTTCATAGGATGATAGTTCCCATCAAAAGTAATACATGGCATCAGTATTTAAATTTTCGACTCCCCAATCAACATAGGGGTTAAAGCATACATTCAATAGCAAAAAAAATTTTTTGCAGCAAACAATGCACAGGAATTGTTTGTTCTTGAAACTATTCCTGCAAAATACGAGTAGCGTGGCATGCCGCATTGTCACGTTGGAAGAAGTCATTTCCATTGCGATACACCATCAACATGATTGCATCAACTTGATCAGCAAAGATATTTAGGTATGTTCTGATATTCAGACGTTTTTCTACACAAATTAAAGGACCCATATTATGCCAGGAAAATATGCCCCAAACCATGACTGCCCCCACGAGCTTGAACGATTGTACTCATGCATGTGGGGTCCATGCTTTCATGCAGTTTCCGTCAAATTCTCATTCTATTATCTGCATGATGCAACTGAAAACGTGGAACATCAGACCACATGACTCTATTCCGATGTTCAACTGTCCAATCCTTGTGTTCCTGTGCGAATTGGAGACGTTTTATCTTGTTAACTGCAGATAGCAAAGGTGTTCGAACTGGCCTTTCGGCTCCCATATTCCATACTATGCAGTGTATGGCGAACAGTGCATTCAGAGATCATTTGAGAGGATCCCTGATAAAGATCTGCAGTAATTTGATGCGCTGTTGCCCTTCTGTTGTCTTGTACCAGTCTTACCACTCTCCTTTCTGCCCAAACATTGATGGCCACAACTGGCACGTTCAGACCCAGTTTTCCGGCAGACAGTCCAGTCTGTAATAATTTAACACCAGCTGCTCTTGAACATTTAACGAATACAGCCGTTTTGCTGATATTGGCTCCATGACTCCGAGCGCCAACAATCATCAAAGGCTGCTAAATCGCGTCGTTTACCTATAATCTTCTGCAGCACATCACTTTCAATGTCGTGGTAAACAACCTGCTTGCCTATTTACACTAGTCCGGCTCTTCAGCAACTTCATAACTAATTTGCCTACAAACATCAGGTGGTCATAATAATCTGACCACTCAGAGTAAACACTTCCTAGTATAGATATCACTACATAATTGTACAAAGCTTTAACAATACAAATATCATTGATATCAGCGTCGATCAGTCGTCTATAGTTAGACCAGTCTGTCAGTATAGGTTCACATTCGTTAAAGAGTTACATTTAAAAAAATTGCAAAAACGCTTGGTCTCCTATAACTTATAATATCATATTTTTGAATAGTTTTAAATTTGTTCTACACAGCATGAAATCTTTCATACAGTGCCTAAGATATCATACTTCTGTTACCTGGGTGCTTCAAGTCCTTCTCAAAACAAAATCTATCACAAACATTAGGCTACACGAATATCCAACTTCATTGTTTATGAATATGAATTCCGTGTCCCAAACTGTCGCCTTTACAGGGTGAGGCATTTATCTTGAGACAACTGAATATCTCGGAAACTAAGCATTGTACGAAAAAATGTCCAAAATCAGAAGTGAATTATTTCGCGGGAGAAATTCATTAGTTAAAAAATTCCTTGTGACGGGGGGCTGGGGGAGGGGGTAACTTTGAAATTTTAAATAGGAACCACTATTTTAATGGTATATTCAGATTGTACATAATATTCGAGAAATGTATTATTCTTGGTGGTTTTTCAATTGATCCAACCGTTTAGGAGATAGAGGCCCTGAAAGTGTTGAACTTTTAAAGTTTTGAACCCAATTTTATCGATGAAGACAAAGAGAGTGGGTCTTACATACATTCCTATTCCACTTTTTAATGGTCTTTAAGAATCCGAAGTCAGAATTTCAAAAATCCAATATATTTCAATACACACGCATTGACTCCAAACAATCTCCATAGGACTGCTGCCCCCAAAAGTTTACTTGTGCATATCTTAGATACTATTAAATACTGAGGTTTAATTTTTAAGCTATTTTATAAAGCGCAAAAAGATAAAACAAATGTCATGGTATCACAAAGGAAGCTGGAGCTAGACTAAATTAATCTCTGCCAGAGAGCAGATTTTCTGACTCAACTTTGTGCTTCGATTTAATCAGCTGATGACTACAGCATGAAGTCGGTCAAAGTCTAAAGCATGCTTTGTTTTATATACTATCGAATGCAATATCATTCATTTTTCTGTCATTAATAGTTTT
The DNA here is from genome assembly GCA_023313115.1 of Rhysida immarginata. NCBI lineage: Eukaryota > Metazoa > Arthropoda > Chilopoda > Scolopendromorpha > Scolopendridae > Rhysida > Rhysida immarginata. The sequence continues at coordinate 136,190 of JAHWFO010035192.1, read as the reverse complement.
GACGTTATTAAGGTTTTCGTGATCAACACTTTTCGTGACATTCACGATTTAAGCGTGGCATCCCAGTATCGAAACATAAGACGTATTCTACATCAAAAAGAAAATTGTATTTTTCATTAAGAGGAAGCCCTTCATGCCGTTTATATTGTGTTTGGAGCTTTGAAATAAATGTTTCTGCCATTTCTTCATTTTTTCAAAAAAAAAAATTAATTTCTTTAAAAAGGCTTAGCCCATTTCCATAAAAAATGGTCAGTGTATAGTTTAAGAACCCCACTGTCTGAATTTCTAAAAATAATTTAAAAAAAGAAAAAAGAAAAAAAAATTGACGGCGGGCGGGTCTTGGGGGAGGGGATAGTAAATAACTTCAAAACAGCTCATCACAGCCAAACAAGTCATTTACAAAAAACTTCCCCTTAATGAGAGGAGTATGTACATGTCGAGTTTATTGAGTTTGGTTCGCTCGTTTGAACGCTACAGCCATTTTTTAATTTTTAGGAAATAATTAATATCTTGAAAAAGGCTTACCCAATTGACATATAATATACGCTAAGGCACAATTTAAGGAACCCTCTCAGTATGTATAATTTTTATTTGGTTCGGCTATTTGTCGTTTCAGAAGAGTTAGCTGCGTAAAATTGGTCACATACGTACATACATACATACGTACAGACGGAAATTTTTTTATTCAAAATTTCAACATATCTCTACGAATCATGAATTTTTAAGTCGATTTCAGCAAAAAAAAAAAAATTGAGTTTCTGAAACGAAAACAAAGGCCTTCACTCTTAGAGAGTGGTAGGCGAATTAAACTAAATGCTGGTTTATAGTGGAATACAAGCGGGATGAGCATCAACTAGTGAGTACTCAGTTCTTCCGGAAGTTGTTTTGACTCGGTTGAAGTGTATTGTGCATGCCTCATGACGTCATGCATAAATTAGGAGAATCCCTAATACCAACACCTCCTAGAAAGAAAGCCAAACAACTGAAACGTCATACTTGTTACGTCATCATAAGTCGACAAAATTTAGGGCTTATTATTGGTAGAAATAAGATAAACAATGGCCGAAATATGATGTAACAATGTATGACGTTTCAGTTGTTTTGCTTAAAACGATAAAATACTGCACAAAGTGTTTAAAAAATACCACAATATACTAAGCAAAATCCAAATAATATAATTTCTTATACTATCGTTTTTTAAATATAAAATAAGGTAGGGGAAGGGGTAGAAATAAGGATTTTTAGTTAGGGGCAGAGAAAATCATTGTGTAGTATTAAATATACTACATCCGGCAACACTGAGATTAGGCCAGAAATCCTATATAGTGACTCACTCCAAGTAATGTACCCCTGTGATCATGATACATAATAAAATTTTGCAACATTCCAATAGAGAGCTTTAGCTGTGACGTAGAAGTAACATTAAATTAGAGAATTTAAAGTTTAGCTAAAATTACTAATGTACAACGGAAATTCATTTAATTCTTTCCAAATTTACGTCTATTTTATTGTTCAACGCAGTGATTGACTTATTGATAAAGCGATTATCACGTGCGCTTGTCGATGTCAACAATGTTTATAAGATGAACAGAAAACAACAGCGTATTTATACTTGACTAATCGATTGTTATATGATATGCCATTATCTTGGTCACAGCTGAAGCTCCTTTATGGAATGTTTGCAAGATTTTATTTGACATGCCATTATCTTGGTATTCTTAACGGTCATTGTTTAGCATGTGCAATCGACTTGAAGGGGTCCACGAATAAGATAGACGGTTGTCAGAAGAGTGACAAACCTCTTGAGGTCGCTGCCTTCTAGTCCAGTGGTGATGTGCTTACCCCAACTTCATTCGGACCACTTTAAAGATAGCCTGACGTCTTCGACCAATAACTGGGTGGATATCGCTCAATCCCAGACGAGCGCTGAGCTAAGACTTGACGATCATATTGTCGAAAATAGAATTTGAAAAAGATAATCCGTTTTCAAGTTATCGTGCAAACGGCGGCCGATGGGCTGGATAAACGTATAGACCAAGCGTGATTTCTTATAACCGGGTATCTTTCGGTTACATTGCGGGTTCGATTCTAGACCAATGCACTAATGAGGGATATGAACTTCTTGGTCTCCCCAGAACGTATAAAACTTAAGTTTACGCTGTAAACGTGTACCTACAGACCATGTGTATTTAAATTACATGTGTATTTAAATTTAAATTAAAATATTTAAATAAAAAATATTTAAATTGTAATGTCAAAAGAGATATTTGTGGACTTTAATGAAAATATTCTGAATTGCATGACTATCTTCTATATTTTATATTCCTTAGATTTAATTTATTGATTATGTAAAATGAAATAACAATGTGTCATCTGGTGGTAGACTTCGGCGATAATAGCTTTTGGAGGTGGAGTTGACTAACCTGTAACTTCAAATAACCAAAATGTGACCATCGGTTTACAGTAAGTCTGTTAAGAAAGCTTCACACGTGACTGACAAGCCCATCCCAATTGTTACAATCAACCCCACCTCACTTCAGACCAGCATATGACAAGCCCATGCTGTACCCGGGGGGGGGGGGGGGGGG
>JAHWFO010035192.1:104286-129327 GCA_023313115.1 Rhysida immarginata | reverse complement strand
CCGTAACCACCGAGAGAGAAGGCCTCTGCGATGAAACGTATTACATTGTTACATCATCATAAGTAGGGCATTGTTATTCGTATTTCTACCAATAATAAGCCATACATTTGCCCTAACTATGATGATGTAACAATGTATTACTTTTCATCGTAGAGGCCTTCTCTCTGGGGGTGCGTTCACTTATTCGTTCGGAGTCATGCCAGGGAAGAGGAAGAACGGGAAGCGCAGGTCGTAACAGTTCCAATGCTATTCAAGTGAAATCGAAACAGCGCCACTGGTCTCCAACGGCCAGGCCGCTAAGGAAGGGAACTTCCGCTGTTGATAAACCCTCCCTCCGGCCTTCATGGTGCTGCTCCACAGGCTTCTCCTATCCCCCTCCCCACCCGTGCTGTTCTTTTGACCACCCTCTCGTAAATACTATTTTATTCCGTTCATTTAACGTTGGGCGTACGTATCTCTTCATGTTCTAATGTGTTCTTGTTCTGTTCTGAGTTGTAACGTGTCAATGCAGCACAATCTGGCACCGCCTGTCTTGACTTGTCGGAGAAAAAAATAAAATCGGGCACTTATAGTTGCTGGATTCGCTGATGACATTCGTTGAATAGAAGAACAACTGCCATGAATGCGCCGCGCAGAAACGGCTCTTTGAAGAAAACCAATCACCTTGTAGGAAATTAGATACAAATACAATTTTATCTAAAGAAGGCTAGATTAGAGAGAGTAGAAAATAACTGTTCCAATCTTGGAATTTTATGTTCACCTAATAATTTATTTAGTATGCAGTCACTTATTTAAAACTGTATTTTTCATCTAAGGCTCAGTTTCGATTAAAGTCGAAGCGGCCTGGCCGCTTGGATCGCTAATTACATCCGATTTCACTAAATCCCCCGAGCTTCGCTTCCCATTGTAATTCTTCCCTGGTCATGCTCTGAGCCAATGTGATCACGTGATCACAGTACTAGCGTCATGGCTCAGAGTCAACACAACGACGTAACAATCGAAGACTTTGATCGTTATAATCATTTGTGTGCAGTATTGCCAATTTATGTGTGCAGTATTGCCTTTTTTTTCATGCGCTTATCTTTTTTTGGACATTTTTAATAAAAATTAAACAATGCACAGGAACCATCTACCATTCATTTACAAGTCTTCAATTCTCTTCAAAAACTGTCATCATTATTCATTGGTGAACTTGTTATTATTTATTCTTATTATTTGTTATTTTATCTTCTCCATTTATAAATGAGTATAGAATCATTCATTAATAAATAAACATATTATACTATTTCGTAAATTAATGTATAATGCACAAAATAATGAAAATGAGCTTTTAAATTGAACACATCCATGCTAAACTGGCAACATTGCTTGTGAACGATTCAAGATATTTTTTCCCCTCTTCGCAACCTCCGGATCAGAAAAGCATGAGCAGTGACCATGGTACTTTTTGTTATGGGAAACCTTTAACATTAAGTTTTTTTTTATTAACAGGAATAAACAATAATATATTTTTTATTTTTTATTATTTTTATAAAAACGAAGTTCTGGTCATAATTGTAATTTTAATTTATCATCACAGAGGCTAGGGTGGCCTCATGCGTAAAGATGGAACTGGGATTGAGCATATAAAAATTAATAATTATGCTGAAGAAATTGTCTCGAATCAAATTTTCGATCAATTTAAGCTAAATTTTCATTTGTATCGTACCAAGCCTACAATAATGGAAGGCTAACCAATTATGATAGGCTATGATCGTGCACTTTCGAAAGATAGAGGCGGCCATGTTGATAGTTAAACAACGTATGCGCCAGCTTGAAGAAATAAAGTCGTCTCTTATTTGTGTGGTTGCCACGGCTCCTAACAAGCGCGCTCGCAAACGATATCTCATTGTAACAAAATTAATCATCGTTGAAGTCGCAACTTTGTTGGCACTCTTCATTGTTGCGTCGTCTTTCTCATAAAATTTTTTGACTACGGTGATTCCAGCTTGAAAGTAGGAGTTAAGGGAGTTAACCCGAGTCGCACTCCAAGCGAATAAAGAAACAAACTCCGAAAGACTCCAAGCGTACCCTGATGTTGGAGGTCAAGGGAGTTAACTCCGAGCGAATAAAGAAACGGAATCCGAATCGCACCCTGACTCCAAGTGAATAAGTGAACGCACCCTGGGTGGTTACGCCTGAGCGCGGAAACGTCATACATTATTACATCATCATAAAAAGTTATCTTTAATTATCATCAAGCGGCTATTGTTAATCGTGTTTCTATCAATAATAAGCCTGAAATTTGGCCGCTTGATGAGGATGTAACAATGTATACACCTTTTGTCCGCAGGCCTTCTGACTAGAAGGTATGGCCAGGCCCGTCTTTCTCGTTGGTCTCGTCAGTAAACAAGGCCAAGCTTAGCCTTTAACGAGCTTGCAGGAGAGAATATGCACTTATTCGTGTTACTAGCAGTAGATTTACAAACGAAAGTGGTCTAACTAGATTCATCAGTTTAAAGCACATTTATATAAGGTATATAAATGTATAGATACAAAACAGATTATTTTGAATCAGTCCAAAAAATGTTGGACGAAGGACCATATAAAAAGCTATCTAAAAATCCTTTAAAAAACCTGGTTAGCAAAACTAAAGATTGTATCAAGAATTGTGTGTTCATTTTTAAAGATGTACAGAGGCGATTTGTTCATATTTACCCCTTGGTCCCACGCCTTTATTGTCTCCCAAAAACGCACAAGGTTGGAAACAAATGGCGGCCCATTGTCGACTGTATCAACTCCCCCACGCACTCGCTTGGAAAATTTATGCTGGATAATTATTTAACAAACTTGAAACTACCTGGTTATGATTATAGCCTTAAAAATAGCTTAGAGTTAAGCAATGCTATCAAATGTTTGAAGTTGTCGGATGACGATAGGTTAGTATCGTTTGATATTGAAAGCTTATTCCCCAGCATACCGTTAAATGAGACTTTGGCTTACCTTGAAGAAGTATAGTCGGCAGCAAAAGTAGCTAGCCACCTTGCAGGGAAACATCCGCGTGGGGATTGCTATTGCCATTCAACAGCATTCCCATCACCCCCGTGCTGTCTACCGAAGTGTGTTAACCCAAAAGAAAAAATATCACTCTTAATTTAATCGTTGAAATTAGAATACAAAGATTAAACCTGGATGTGAAAAGTTGGTTTTTATTCAATTTCTTCAATATTTTCTATAATGGAGAGAATTAATGGGCCGATTTCTCAAGAAATGAAAGGGAGCATTGTAGCATTAAGGAACACGGGTGGTTTGACTAAGCGGCAAATTGCTAGAAACTTAGGTAATTTCAGATGTTTATGTTATGATAGTCGCCACTATTAAGTAGTTGGATGTTTTATATAACCAGCAGAAACAACTCTTTTTTATTCTATTAATTGGTAACAAATTCTTTTATAAAAAAGACTGTAACATAAAGAAATGAAATTCATTAGTGGATACTTAATTATTTAATCGCCTGTTCATAAACGGCTGTCGTTCAAGTTCCTTCGTTATGTTGTATAAATATGCCTAATTTAAATTCAGCATGAGCATTCACAACCGCATCCAAGATTTCTGAGCGTAAAATCCAGATTACCAAAAAAGAAACAAAAATAATTCGGCGGCATCGCCTTTGACGTTTCAGTTTTTACACAGAATTATTGCAGATGTGTATGAGTTTTTCGTTATCTATTATCTCAGGACTTCATCACTCTACTGTTTCCTTCTGGATTCAAAGATGGGAAGAAGGAGACTTATCTAGGCGCCCAAAGAGTGGAAGACCAAGGACCACTACTGCTGCTGAGGATGAGGCGATAGCTAATGAATCGTTGGCACAGCCACTAAACAATGCTGTTCAAATAAGAGAATCGTTGGCAATTGCGACAAGCACCGATACCATTCGTCGACGTTTGAGAGAAAATGGGCTTCATCATCATCTTCCAGCTGTAAAGGAAATAATAACGCAGCAACACCGAGAAACCCGTCTTGGATTTGCGTTGGAACATTTGCCAATGAACGCAGAAGAATGGAAAACGGTAATCTTCACGGATGAGAAAACTTTTAGTTCTGATTGCCATGGACAGTTGCACTGCTACAGACGTCGTGGCGATCGTTATAAGCCTTCCAATATAGCAAAAATTGCACGTAGCGGACACGCGACTGCCAATGTGTGGGGTTGGATGAGTGCAGCTGGTCCAGGAGAACTGGTGCTGATTGAGAACCATTTCACTGCTGACGTCTACATAGACATTCTAGAAAACGTATTGCTACCAACTGTCCATTCTGTGTTTTCGCCTGAAGAAGAAATTATTATGGTTCAAGACAACAGTCCAATCCACACAAGTCGCAAAGTAAAACACTGGTTTGCTGAACACCCACAGATTCGTTTACTTCCTTGGCCTGCAAAAGCAGAAGACTTAAACCCTATTGAAAATTTATGGGGGATAATGGTTCGTCACTGGGAGTGGGACAATCCTCGTGGTCGGAACAAAGTGACTGTTTTTGATCAAGCACAGCGCTTGTGGGAAAGTCTTCGTCATTCACCAGAAATTTGTGAAAACCTAGCTTTGTCAATGCCTGAACGACTTAGGAAAGTCGTGGAAGTAGGAGGTGAATGGATAAAGTATTAATCCACTCACAATGGATCTTTTCTTAGGTTGGAATCTTGTATTTATATGAACTTTGGCGCTTAGTGTAGTGTATAGCTCGTAACTGTTCACCGTTCAAAAATAAAAGTCAATTTTGTTTTTCTAAAATGAACACTGTATCCATACAAGATGTAAGTGGTAATGCGGAAAAAAATTTCAGCAATAATACATAAGTTTTGACAATTACTATTGCAGTTTAAGTAAGCTAATTAAAAGTGTTATACTTTAATTAAGTTCATTCAATTAAAATTTTAATTGAATTAATTTGATTGAATTAATTTTAGTGATTTGTTAAATTAAAAAAAAAATAAAAATACATTAATTGAAAAATAGTAATAGATTTCTAATCCTCTTTTGTATTCGGCTTTTTTTATTCTGTTGAATTCCGAAATTGTACTGAATATATTAAAATCATGAAAAGTTAAGCACTCTTTACTTATGGGTTGCTGCTATTTCCACCGATCATTAAAATTTTTCTTTTGGGTTAATGCACTTCGGTAGACAGCACAGGGGTGATGGGAATTGCATTAGCGTTCCCCACGCGGATGTTTCCCTGCAAGGTGGCTAGCTACTTTTGCTGCCGACTGTACTTGATGATAATGATATCCCTTTGGGTATTGTGAGGGACATTATGATGGTGATGAGATGTAGAGTTTACAATAATGTATTCACCTTTAATGGGCAATTTTATCTTATGTTAAATGGCACACCGATGGGTAGTAGCGTTAGCCCCTTTTTGGCAAATCTTTTTATTAGGGAATTGGAAAACGTAGCAGTTAGCACGTTTACCTATTTCCCATCGGTGTGGCATAGATATGTCGATGACATTTTCTGTATTTATGACTCCAAAGAAATCGGACTGTGCTGAATTTCTGGCAGCTTTAAATGGACTTTCCCCTTATATTATTTTTACCGTAGAGGAAGAAGATGACAACTCACTTCCATTTCTAGACCTCCATGTTATACGAGTTGGCAGTGGATTAGAGTTTGACGTATACAGAAAACCTAACTTTGTTCCCGCTTACATTAGATCGGACTCTAAACATTGTATGCCACACAAACTAGCAGTGTTCCACCATCAAATTAGACGGGCCTTGTTACTACCTTTTAATGATGTTGCCAGGGGAAAAGAATTTAGCTTAATCCGATCCTTTGCGAGGTTCAATGGGTTCAATGAAAAAATTGTAAACAAACTTGCTATAAAAATTAAAATGCACATAAGCCTTGACAAAGTCACCACTCTGGGTTGTAAGAAAAAGGAGGAGTTCAGAAAGGTGTTGGTTCTCCCTTTTAATGTTGCTCTAAACAAAGGGTTTAAGAAAATGTGCAGAGATTTCGAGTACAAACTTGTATATAAAAGCTCTGATACCACTAAGAATACTTTAAGCTCGATAAAAGACAGAATCCCAGTTTTGGATTGTTCAGGCATTTATAAATTAAAATGTGCATCTTGTGACAGTTTTTACTTGGGAAGCTCAGAACGTGGGGTAAATAACCGCCTTAAAGAAAATATTGCTTATATTAGGAATGCAAACGCAGGTGTGTCCTCGTTCGCCAACCATGTTATTAATGAAAAACATGATTATTCGACAGACTTGTTTGAGGTTTTACATTGTTGTAAAAATAATAAATTGCTGTATTTACTTGAGTCAATGGAGATTGTAAAAATAGAGCAACCAACAACTTGTTGAATAGTGATGATGGCCCTATGCCTGTGGCATCTTGGTTGCCTTTATCCAAATTTTTGACAAAGTAATTTCTTACTGTCTTTGTTGTTGGAATTTGGCTATTACAAGCGGAGTATCTATTTTAAGCGGCCCTTGGTTTTTTGTTGTGTATAGAGTTGTTTTGAAAAAGTTGGTTGGTTGCTCTATTTTCGTTGTTGTTTTCTATTTTGTTATAAATAAATATTTCATTGGTTGTTCTGTTCACTTGTTTGTTAACTGATTGGCTTGTATTCGCCTCAGTTTCTTATAAATTCTGGGCTTCTCTTTCTGGCTCGTTGCTTTTTATCCCTAGAATGAGGGGAATATTCTTCAATCATCTTGAGGAGGACCTTCGGGGTTTTTTTCAGGCTTCTCACCTACCTCAGTGTAATTCCCCTGGTCTATACATGTGACGAGTGAGTTTAGCAGCTCTGCTTCAGTACCACTCGCAATTGATTCTTCACTCCACTGCTCGATTGTCGATTGTCTGGCTCGCTGCTGATTTAAACGGTCCTCTCAACCTCTCTCGTTTTCCTCGATGTCCAAAAGGCCTTTGACCAAGTCTGGCATGATGGGCTCATTAACAAAATGATTACCTACGGGTTCCCTGACGATCTAATTGCTCTGGTTCGCTCCTTCCTGTCAAAGATGACTTTTCGCTCCTTCCTTGTCTGAACCCTGCGATGTAAATGCTGGTGTACCCCAAGGCTCTGTCTTGGGGCCAGCCTTATTCAACTTCTTTATACATGACTTCCACAAGTTAGCAAAGTGCAATCTTTACATGTTTGCTGACGACGGTTCCATCATGACCTGGGCACGAAACCCAGCACATGTCATCACTCGACTACAAAAAGCTTTACATCAGTGCGAGAGCTGGTTCACTAAGTAGCGATTAAAGCTGAATGTCAAAAAGTGCAAGGTCATGTTTATCACTCGCAAATGCAAAAACCCTCCAAAGCCCCTCTTTTTATTTGGCAAGAAACTTGAGTGGGTAAAAAGCTATAAATATCTTGGTGTCATGATCGACTCCAAACTAAACTGGAACGACCAAGTCCAATACGCGCTCAACAAGGCAAAGGAAGCGAAGTTCAGTTTGATTGCACTTCTGGGGCGAAACAGCGCTCTTGGTGTAGTTAACAAACTCTTGATATACAAGGTTGTGATTTGTACTATTTTGCTTCATGGAATGCCTGCTTGAGCTTCTATATGCAAATCTAGGTGGAAGGATCTCCAGACCTTCCAAAATGTTGCTCTCCGATCCACTGCCCAATTTGACAGAAGAGTTGCTAACAACCACTCTATCTATGACGATTTGGGGATGACCCACATAGGCACCTTTGTGCAGACACTTATGAAGAACATGCTACCCAAGATGGAGAATCAGGAAAACACCCTGGTTTCTGGTATTCTGGACCATCCACTCGTTGTAAAGAATCCCCTCAGGTTTCGAAGACCGCGCCATATCCTGGATGTCTGCTTTGATGACGTTAACAAGGCCGCATTCCCCAACTATTGGATCTTTTAGATCCTGCGGATTTATGGGGACTCTATTCGTCAATCTACAATCTGACTCTCGTCCCTTCTGGGGACTTCTTCTCTGGAGGACTTAAGAGGTTCATCAGGCTTCTCACCCAGCTCAGTGTACCTCCTCTGGTTTACTCTTTGGGCGAGCGTGCAAAGTGAGCTTGGCTCCTGGACCACTCGCGTCTTCTTTTCACTCCACTGTTCGATTGTCGATTGTCGTTCTGTAAAATCATAGAATTGGATGCTCGGATCACTGCAGCAAGATGTGTCAGACGTGAACTGTGACGATCCGTGGTAACGAAGCGCGAGCTGGGAAACAAAGTCAAGCTCTCTTTTTTAAATCTATCTTTGTCCCCATTCTCATCTATGGTAATGACTGAAAGTGTGTGTGTGATCGCGGATGCAAGCAGCCGAAATGAGATTCCTGAGAAGTGTGGCAGGTATTGCCCTATTTGATAAGAGTGTACAGCAGAACAATAAGGCAGTATTTAGGTGTTGAGGCGCTACTTCTTCGCATTGAGAGATTTCAGTCGCGTTTGTTGGGCCACGTGTTACGGATGTGGCAAAGTGGTTTTCCTAGGCAGTTGCTATTTTCCAAACGCTGGGTGAGAGACTAAGGGGTCGGTCTAGAACCAGGTGGCTAGACTACACGGAGAATCTTGTTTCAAGTCCCTCGTATATTACCATTGAGTACTCGTGCCTAATGGTTGAAGAGCGCTGGAAATCTTCCACACTGCTGTTGCCCCCGCGACCAGAAATAAAAGAAACCTTTAATGTGCCTCGTAATGAAGTTGGAAATAGAGATGTAGCAGATGCAAATGCCATACCCTATTTCATTCTATTCCTACTATACATTGTAGTATCCGTGATGCTGCTTTATAGTCTGGATTATCTATCACTGGTGTATGGCGAATTCTTCATAAGAATAGATTTCATCCATTCCATTTAACACAAGTTCAAGCATTGGAAGGGCCAGAAAATTATTTGCCCCAGACAGATTTCTGCAATTTTGTTTAGAATGCATTAGAGGATAATGCAAAGTTTATTATGGACGGATGAGGCAAAATTCACGATGGATGGGGTTGTTTACATACCCCACCAACATTATTGGTCAGACAGTAATTCTCATTTATGCGAGAGGCTTCGCACCAATGTTTGGTGTGGAATTTAGAGTGGCAGCCAGTTAGGAGTTTTTCGACTTCCTATCGAGAAACAAAATTGATATTGCCTTTGTCTGTGAAACGCACCTCAAGTCGGAACTGCAATTCAAGCTGCCTGGACACATGGTCTATCGTAAAGATAGACTCCCAAAGAATCCTGCTCATGGTGTTTCTGGTGGAGCAGCAGTTATAGTCAAAGAGGGTACTGAGCATGTTGAAGTTACTACTTGGAACTATTTAGGAATGGAGGCGGCCTCTATTCTCATCAAGGACCTCACGCTTGGCTGGGTTAAGATTGCTGCGCTGTATAACTCTCCGGGGCATGCCATTGACCCCTGTGATCTCGACGAGTTGCTCTCTGGTAACTTGCCTGTTGTTTTGGCAGGCGATCTAAACGCGAAAAACCCTCACTGGAATTCCAGATGTATTAATCACAATGGTGCTACTTTATATGGTTACATCCAGAACCAGCTGGACACTGTCGCTATCGGTCCAATCAAACATACATATTATTGTGATCATTCGCCCACGAGCGATGTCCTGGATATTGCTATTCTCAGGGGTCTCTTCAAACCTTTCAATATTTACACTGTGGACGATCTAACATCAGACCATCTTCCTGTTGCCCTTAACTTCGATGGCTTAAATATGGACATCCTGAATCGGCTTCCTATAAGGGGGGATTGGAAACTCTTTCGTGACCTCCTTAAAACTAGCAACGGCTACACAGCGAATGCCTCCAGCACCAATGAAATCAATGATAGAGTCGAAGACATTAGCAGTAATATCAACAATGCGATGTCTGCTAGTGCTTGCCATATAAACCCTAAATATCCTGACCATCTCGATCTTCCTCCAAGTATTAGGCAACTTATTGCAGAGATGAATGCCTTCCGAAGACTTTGGCAGCGTACACGTGCTCCCATCTTTAAGAGAAAGTATAATAGGCTTCCTAGGAGGGTCCACGAAAAAGTAAGAGAGCTACCGGTGAAAAAATGGACTAGCAAATTGAAGAATCTCTCAACTCATAACAACTCGATCTGGACTACGATTAGAGCTCTTAAGAGTAAGAAAACGAAATTCCTACCCCTGTTTTTTCCAGACGGTACTACTCTTGCCACTACAGACCAAGATAAACCTGAATTAATTGCTGAGTCATTTAGCAATCAATTTATCACACCAATTCCAGATACTCCGGACGGAGAGCATGCAATCAGCGAGGTTTGTTATGTGTGTTCCAATTTTTATGAGGGTCGGCGTGCTCCTATAGAGCGATCAATCTACCCGATGGAAATTGTCGAGATCATCAAGAAACTCAAGAATAAGAAAGCCCCTGGAATGGATACAATTACAAATCATGCACTTAAAAATCTACCTTCCAACCTGATTCTTGACATCGTTACACTAATTAATGACTGCTGGAAACTCGGATATTTCCCTACTGGCTGGAAGGAATCAATTATCCTAAGCATTCCTAAAACAGGCCTTAACCCTTCATTGCCTGCAAGTTACAGGCCCGTCAGCCTTTTACCAACTATGTCTAAGGTTCTAGAGCGGATAATTCTTAAAATGTTCAATGAATTCTGAACTGCCAATGATCTTCTTCGTGATGAGCAGTTTGGTTTCCGTACGGACCACTCCTACTAAATGCAAATATGGCGGCTTGCTGTCGACGCAAAAAAACTCTCTTAACAAGTCTGTATATGGTGGCATTATCTTCCTAGACATTTGCAAGGCCTTCGTTCAAGTTTGGCATGATGGTGTCATTTATAAAATGATAAAATTTGGATTTCCAGATGACCTTATCATGCTGGTGCGCTCATTCCTCTCAGACAGGTCTTTTCGAGCTAAAATTGGTGACTCCCTTTCCCAATCATGTATGGTTAAAGCCGGTGTCACACAGGGATCAGTTCTGGGACCAGCCTTGTTTAATTTTTTTATCCAGGACTTTCCCAAACCCGACAAGCGTAAACTGTACTTCTACGCTGATGATGCGGCCATCTTAACCTTTGCCCATGTTCCTGCCCATGTCATCTCTCGCTTGCAGAAAGCGCTGCATCTCTACGAAAAATGGTTCAACAGATGGAGGCTGAAGTTAAATGTTGGCAAGTGCAAGGCTATGTTCTTCACAAACAAACGCAGAAACCCCCCAGGTTTGCTTACCCTGTACGGAAATAAGCTCGACTGTGTAAAAGAATATAAATACCTTGGTGTGGTGATCGATTCTAGGTTCACCTGGAATCAACATGTTTCCTACGCGCTGAATAAGGCAAGGAGGGCCAAATTCAATCTGATCGCGTTGCTTGGCCGTAACAGTGCCCTTGACATTGATAACAAGCTGCTCATCTACAAAATGATCATCCGCACGATCTTGCTTCATAGTATGCCAGTTTGGGCTTCCGTGTGCAAAACAAGGTGGAAGGAGCTGCAGACATTCCAAAATATTACTCTTAGAGCAATTGTGAAACTTGATCGTAGAGTAGCCAACAATAATGTCGTCCATAAGGATCTAAGGATGACGCATATTACAGTAAGTTTGTACAGGATACGATAACGACTATGCTCCCGAAGATGCTTAATCACGGGAATCAGTTGGTGTCTGAAATTCACAACCCTAATGACTGCAGGAAACGCTTAAAACATCGTTTGCCCAGCCATGTCCTTGAAATTAACTTCGACGATGTCAGGAATGTTATCTTCCCCTATTTTTGGATAGCCTAGTTCGCCTCTGGCTCCCTCCCCCTTTTCTATGACAATCTTCAATCAACCTTTTTATCCCCAGAATGAGGGGAATATTCTTCAATCATCTTGAAGAGGACCTTCGGGGTTTTTTCAGGTTTCTCACTATCTCAGTGTAATTCCCCTGGTCTATACATATGAAGAGTGAGTTTGGGAGCTCTGCTTCAGTACCACTCGCAATTGATTCTTCACTCCACTGCTCGATTGTCGATTCTGTAAAATCATCATCAAGCGACTTAAAATCAAGAAAGCAGCAGGTATTGATTCCATCACTAACAGCGCTCTCAAGAACTTGCCTTCTAATACTGTCTCGTTCATTACCAAAGCCATGAATGACTGCTGGAGACATGGTTACTTCCCCTACCAGTGGAAAGAGTCTGTTATCGTTACCATACAAAAGTTTGGTCTTAACCCTGCTCTCTCTGTCAGCTATAGGCCTATAAGCTTGTTGCCTAGGATATTAAAAGTGTTTGAACGCGTCATTCATAAGAGATTTAACGACTTCTGTGTGGCTAACAATCTTGTTCGTGAAGAGCAATTCGGCTTTCGCCCAGGTCACTCCTGCCAACTCCAGATCTGGAGACTTATTGCAGATTTAAACACTCCTCTCAACTGTACTAAATATGGTGGTCTTGTCTTTTTGGATGTCCGAAAAGCTTTTGATCAGGATTGGCACGAAGGCCTGGTTTACAAAATGATTACTTGTGGTTT
This sequence comes from Rhysida immarginata, assembly GCA_023313115.1. NCBI lineage: Eukaryota > Metazoa > Arthropoda > Chilopoda > Scolopendromorpha > Scolopendridae > Rhysida > Rhysida immarginata. The sequence goes on along the minus strand of JAHWFO010035192.1, from coordinate 116,823 downwards.
TCCGGACGATCTTATTGCCTTGATTAGATCCTTTCTGTCGAACAGGATATTTCGTGTCAATGTTGGCTGCTCCATGTCTAACCCGTGTGACGTCAAAGCTGGTGTTCCCCAGGGCTCTGTCCTAGGCCCTGCACTCTTTAACTTTTTCATCCATGACTTCCCAACATTTACCAAATGCAAGCTGTATCTGTTCGCTGACGACGCGTCCATCATGACCGCTGACCGCGTTCCTACTCATGTCATATCTCGATTGCAGAATGCCTTACATCAGTGTGAGAAATGGTTTGCTAAGTGGAGACTCAATCTAAATGTTGACAAATGCAAGGCGATGTTCATTACAAAGAAACTTCGGAAACCCCCGAGTTCTCTCTTCCTTTCTGGTAAAGAGCTCGAATGGGTAAAATATTACAAATACCTCGGAGTGGTAATAGATGTCAAGCTAAATTGGAGCGACCATGTCTCCTACGCCATCAACAAGGCAAAGAAGGCAAAATTCAGTCTGGTAGCTCTTCTGGGGCGAAACAGCGCGCTTGGATTGGACTGCAAACTATTGCTGTATAGGACGGTGTAGCCTTCCCCACCCCCACCATATGTCCGGTAGTGCCCTAGTGTTCGATAAACAGCACTTTGGGTGGACGAGAGCTAAGAGTTCGAGACCGAAAACAAGAAATGACACCTGATATTACTGTAATTATATATGCGCACACTAGTTTATTAACTTAATTATATACCCATTCCATAATAATACATTGTACTGCTATATACTATTCTACCACTAAGGGGCCCCATCTATCAAGTTTTTGTTTCAAAACTAAACTCAAGGCTAAGGCCTTTCAGTCTAATTAAATCATCCAACCGGCACACTCGCCTTTATAACAGGGATTCTGCAGCTACGAGCAATTGTAGTTATGGTGGCTATGCTTGCTTGACACACGTCATAGGGGGACCTACACTTCCGAATCAAATATCCCGTTCTTTTGCGACTACCAGCGCAATGCCCCTCCTTTTTTTACCTAAAAGGGGGGAGGGACAGTGACCCCTCCTGGTAAGTGTAGATACCCCGTTACTTCTACTCAATAAAGGCGTGCGCTACTACTTTTAAAATTATAGTAATACGCGCTCGCGTGCATTACTGTTGCACCAATCAAGCTTGCTAGTCGTATTAATCCACAATACCCATAACTAAATTCTTGCTGATTCCCAACTGAGATGGTCAGATGCTTAATAAGAATAAAATTAACAGTTAAACTTATATCTTAAGCAGTTGCTGATTAACATTAATTTGACGAGTTTTGAACACAAAACAAGGTCCACGAGTGTCTCCATACATCCAATACAACGTAACCGTGACTCAGAGATAATCGTCAATCGTAGTATGCAAAGTCTGGGCGTGCATCCGTGGCCTTAACACAAAACATCATAACGCACTCACCCGGGAACTTCATATTACACTGCCATCACCGCTGCTTTACCACGTCCCACGCCTGTCGCTCCCAGTTGCGCCATTGGAATCGAACGCTCAGTTACTCCAATACTTGCCGTACTGCTCAGGTCCCATCTTGAATTATGGTCCGCTTCTCTCCTCGCTCGTACGATCAGTGGCCGGAGGAATAACCATATTAAAAGAAATGCATAATAATTACGAACAATAAAACAGTTTATGCTTTCAAAGACATTTTACTTGTTTCTTTCCTACACACGTGACTCCTACACTGGAACGTCACAACGGTAATACGAACCATCTTGCTTTATGGTATGCCTGCCTGGGCTGCAATATGTAAGTCCAGATGGAAGGACCTTCAAACCTTCCAAAACTTTATCTTGAGGACCATTGCCCAACTTGACAGGAGAATTGCAACAAATACTTCTATTGCCAACGACTTTGAGATACCTCACATTGGTAGCTATGTACAGGAGTCACTGAAGAAGCTGCTTCCGAAGATTAAGGACCATCTCAATCCTCTGGGTGGAGATACTCTGGAGCATCCACTCACGTTTAGAATTTCCTCAGGCATCGCAGGCCTCGTCACGTCCTGGACATCAATATCGACGACATCCAAAAGGCCATCTTTCCCGACTACTGGTTCTCACAGCTCCTCGTGCTCCTCGTCAATCAACAATCAACTTATTCGTCCTTATAGGAAAGGACCCAATCTTATCCACTGGATGACTTAACTAGATTTCATCTGGCTTCTTGCCTAGTTCAGTGTACTTCCCCTGGTTACTTCCTGGATGAGTATGGCAGTGAAAGCGTTGCTTTCGGACCGCTCGTTTCGTTTTCCCTGCGCTGTTCGATTGTCGATTTTTCTGTAAAATCACTCACTGATGAAGGAATTATGAATTCCGAAATGTACATCTGAGTCATTAAATAATTTTTGTGGATTTGTGTTTTCCTTTTATTCCGATATTGTATAAGGACGTTAATACCAAACAAACCAAACCAAACCAAGTTCTCAGTAGGCTATTCCGCCATGTTGAAGATACGGATATTGGAGCATCTGGTGTATTGCTCCAAATCATCTATTTGAGCGTTCAAAGAATTTATATGATTGGAGAGATCATTCACGATATTACTATTGTCAACATAGGACTTATGTTGTGTGCAACTGGTTTCCAATTCGGTTAAACGAGTATTCAAACCTGAAATATCTGATTCAACTTGCTGTATATGTGTGGTCGGCGACTGTAGAGAATATTCTAATTTTTCTGCATATTTTGAATAAATCAAATCCACTATTTGATTTAGACTGGAAGAATGCGAGAAAAATTTATGAAAGCCGTTTTTTATCATGGATGCGACTGTGTCTATCATGGATCGATTTATTGGGAGAACCCTTCCAGTCGTTTGGGTGGAAGGCTTCCTGGAAACGGTAGAGTGCTTGTCGTCCTTTGGCATTGTGATGATCAATTTTCAGCAAATAATTCAGCTCATCCAAGATATGTAAAAATATCAATTATTCATAATTGGTTAGCATTGGATTCGAATTGAGTAACTTGAACTAAAGTCAACTTGAAAATATACTATATGCAGGATGTTTCTAAATTATCTCCCATATTATACATGTTAATTACTCAAAAACTATTACAGATTTTAACGTGATTATTTTAATTCACAAAGAAAAACTCAAAACGTTTCTTAGCATGTCTTAATAAATTTCAATGAGCCCCCCCCCCCCCCCATTTTTAGCGTGAAGGACGTCAAAGCAAAACACCATTTCCTCCCATTTTCGGGCTAGCATTTCGGGGGTGATTTCAGCGAATGTTTCAATTATTCTGTTTTTGAGAGTTTTAATGTCATCAACGTTGGTCTTGTACAATCTTTCGCATATCCCCAGAAGAAAAAATCCAGAGGATTTGCATCGGGCGAGCGAGGGGGGCAAGAGATTCATCGTCCTGGAAGGTTGGTATCAAGGCACTGCTTACCTTGCAGGCCCCAGTGAGGAAGTGCTCCATCTTATTGGTAGACTATGTTCGGGTGCAATTCTTCCACCTGTGGACTCAGGTAGTTCTCCAGCATATTATCTATAGTCTATCCGACGAAAGAAAAACTGGATGTGTCTAATTAAACTTCCGATTTCAATTGTTGGACATTGTTGCTAAGTAAAATTAACAATCGCTAACAATTGAAATTGAATATTTAACTGGACACGTCCAGTTTTTCTTTCGTTGGATGAAGTATAGGTAGGTTGCAGCGGTAATGGTGTCTTCAGCGAAAAAGAAAGTTCCAATTACTCGATCATGCATTAAACCGCACCAAAATGAGAGCCCGAACATGGTTTGGTTTGGTTTGGTTTGGTTTGTTTGGTATTAACGTCATCTTCAACTGCCATGGTCATTTCAGGACGGCGTTATAGGAGCCGCAAATTTTGCCTCGCAAGGGTTCTTTAACGTGCAGCCAGCAAACGACAACACGGGACCAACGGCTTTACTTCCCTTCCGAAGGAATTGCGTGATCTCAGGATCCCCCCCCCCCCCCTGAAAAAATCCTCGTCGTCCTCGGTCGGATTCCCGAACATGGGAGGAAATCGAGTTTCGCTTTGACGTCCTTCACGCCATAAATGGGGGGGGGGGGGAGGGCAGATTGATATTTATTAAGGCATGCTAAGAAACAATTTGAGTGAATAAAAAAAAATCACGTTAAAATCTGTTATAGTTTTTGAGTAATAAACATATATGATACGGGCGATAATTTAGAAACACCCTGTATTTTAACACATAAAGGGTTGCCAAAGATCTTGGTGTTTATTTTCATTATACTCTTTGGTTTAATTATCATATGGATTTGGTTTTGAATGAGGTTGCTAGGAGAATCGGAATTATGAAAAGATTAAGATGTTTTTGTTTTTTTTAATCCACATAATTTTATTGTATTATTTAAATCACTGGTAATGTCAAAAATTCTATATGGTGCTTGGGTTTAGTGTTCCGGTATGACACAAACCTTGTATTACTTGATTGGAAACTGGCTGTTTTTTGTAATTTAAAAAAAAAGTATTTCCTCAGGACTTATATTTACAAAATTATCAGGAAAATTTTAACCGAAATTACATAATTGCTAAAATTTTAATTAATATTTTACATTCTATTAGGATAGGGACTGTTACATCTTTACGCACTCTAGAATTATTAGGGTTACGTGTCTCAGGTTCCAAAAGAAACCCACAGGCTTGCTATTGTGTCTCTCGTAGATTTCGAACAAATCTTTTTGTTAGATCCTGCTTTTAAACTAGTTAATATCTTAAGATCCAATACTAAATTTAGACAGTTTGACATTTTTGTCAATGCCAAACTTTCTCTTTATTAATTTTTTTTGTTCTTTTTTCTTCATTTGACTCGACTTTTTCGACTTTTCAGATGCTATGGGAAAAATAGAGACGTTTGAATAAATGCCCTTTACGGTGGAGATTAATGATTATGGTATTACTTTGACAATTGAATTATAAGTCCCCTGAAACCTAATATTATCGGCGTGATTGCCTCGATCTCATTTAGTTTATTATTTTAATTTTATATATATCTCTCATCAAGCCCATTTTGGGCTTTGCCTTTTGGGGGCAACAAGGGGTCCTACCCCGCGATTTATCTGGTGGGTTATTCCCTGTGGTTGTTGCTACAATTCTTCTTATTATTATTGTACTTGTATTTTTCATGCATTTGCTGGAAAATAGGAAGGGCAATAACAAAAAAATCTGAGGCCGATAGGGAAATTCTGACTTCATATTCGGAATCGGAGCTACATACGAGTCAGCAAATATTTACCATATAACAAAATCATTGTTGACCAGTGTAATCAAGTATTTTTACGTAAGTTTACTTGATTTAAGGAGGGGCATATCCCTCCTCCCCTCGCTCCATGGATCAGTCCAAAAATATATAGGGTGGGCCTTAAATCAGGATACCATTTAAACAAAGAAGATCGTTTGCACTCTTAATATTGCAAATGATTTTGTCTGCACAATATACTATTACATGTACAAGTTTATTTTCTCTACGTTTCGAAAATTATACCGCTCCAATGGCCTTCTTTTTCTTCTTCACAAACACCATGTTTTCGTCTTGATAACATTTTGGATCAATAGCCATTGTGTATTCGTCATTGTCCCAAATTTCTTCGTCTGTTGAATATTGCCGGGTTAATGGACATAAACACGATCTCTTAAATAACCCCACCAGAAAGAAATCAGCAGCCTCAAATCAGGCAAACGGGCGGGTTATCAAAGTTCAACATTTTCGTTTTCTGCACAACATACTATTAGATGTACGATTTTATTTTTGGCTAATAAAAAGGAATTACAAATTTGTTATTGAAAGTTTAAATGGTATCGAAACTTATAGGCCATCCTATATTTCTTTTCTATTAAAAGAGCAACATGACTTCACTGGCACTCTCTGTAGCCTTAGAATAATAAAGTGATCTCTCAATTAATTAAAATCGTTGAAATATTCATAGTACATGAAATAAATGCTCATACTTACTATTTTCTATCCCTAAGGAATAGTCCAACTTGAATCCTTCCTCCTCATAGTTTCTGTCACTAACAAAGGTGACCAGAACTTCCTGTCCACTGGACAAAAGATCGGTGTTGTCCGCTCTCCCGCAAAACCTTCCCATGAGTTTGTCTGCTTGTGTAGGGCCATCATAAACAGCCACGTAATCAGTTCTAATAAAAATTCAATATAAATATTTGTAAAAAAATTAAATAAGAAATCAATAATAAGAAAAATAGAATATTCACACAAATTCTCTATGCAAAAACTTTAATTTAACAGTGTTAGCACAATATTGTCGTACTTGCAGTCAATCGATGGTTCTATCACAATTTCCGAGATGAAGATTCGAATTTTCTCGTTTGGCAATGAAGCTACGAGGAGCCATGAGCAATTGCTATCGCTTGGATAGGTATCTGGGAAATTGGGACTGGTGAAGGTACCTGGTTTACGAGTGACGGTAATTTTCGTATGGAGGCATTGATCTGCAACGAAATCGTTAGATGATTTTAAATTATATTAATGGAAAACTAGAAGGAAATTTAAGCAATTTGGATTCGAACTGGAGAACTAGCTCGTTGCCACTAACAACTGGGCTATTGCGGACACGGGAAGCAAGGCTGTCTCCAGGCACCAACTGTGACGAATTCTATTTGAATGAGTTGTGCAGTGGAAGATAATACACAGAAGGGATGATGTTAAAGTAAATAGTAGCTGTATATTTAAACATGGAAGTGATCTAACGTTAATTCACACATTTAACATACTGTGTCTTGTCAGGTAAATAAATCAAATTGATCAGTTTATTGTTAAATATATTGCTCAGTTCATTATTACTACTTTGGTAGTTATCTCATAATGTCCACTAATAACCGGAGCACCAGGCCACTGACCTTCACATGAACTGCTCGGCTTGAGCAGCCATCATGGTCACTCAAGAGGCATAATCCGCTGGATCTTCCTTGAATCCGATACACTCAGAGAATTTGGATGCTAAGAAGAAAAATATAGTTCAGACATTAAAATTATAACATTGATCCATTCAACGTCAAGTCTTGATTCGCCTGGTTCAGATATGGCCTATCCAAACATAAACCAATATAGAGACATATACATGCATTTATATAAGCCTCCACTTCTATAGGTATCTTTGCTTATATTTTTGTTGTTGGAACCAAGGTTGGGTTTGGTTTGTTTGGTATTAACGTCCTTTTCAACTACTATGGTCATTTCAGGACGGGTTATAGGGGCCGCAAATTTTGCCTCGTAAGGGTTCTTTAAAGTGCAGCCGGCAAACGACTACACGGGACCAACGTCTTTACTTCCCTTCCGAAGGAAGTGCGTGATCTCAGGATTTTCCCCCTGAAAAAATCCTCGTCGTCCTCGGCCGGGGTTGAATCCGCGTCCTCGGGCATCAGAGGCGATGGAATCAAGGAAAGGCAACCGTCCGCATAATGCAACAAAATGGTGCACGAATCACATACATCAGCAATGGCCCAAATCATTTACGCTGCACTGTCGACATGAACACACCCGGGTTGATAGTTTTTATTTATGCTTGCTACCGGGTTGATCACATCACTAATACAAAGCCACGACTATCCGCACAATAAGCTTCCCCCCCCCCAGGGCCAAATAAACTTAACTATTTGACCAGGGTTGATAGTTCGGTGTGAAATTTGACCTCGACCCTCACTCACCCAGAGAATAGCATAAGTCATGTACAGAGAAGTGAGGAAGCGAATGTTTAATGGAAACATAATTTAATTTCAGAATTTATATTGGCTTACAATTGTCCTAATAATGCTTGTAAAGTTTATAAAATAGGATTAAATGCACAACTATCTTCTGGCCTCACTGAGGCTGCACAATGCGTAGTGAAGCTTGGCAAGTTGGTCCACACGCAGTGGATCCGCGTGGTAGAATATCTTCTTCGGGCGTTGAAGTAATGATGCCTTGTCACCGTCGAAACAGAGCACGGCGACCCACTCGGGTTTTGGAGCTTGAGATAGGTAGCTAAGATAGCGGAAAGAGAAAGAACGATATTAATATGCAATCAATTGGAACGCCCATGGAGTTATCGACCGCGGGTTGACTATCTTTCAACGATGAGAGTCTACGTTCTCGAATGCCGCATGTCTTTAGTTTATTTTGCCTTATACTACGTTTTAATCCTAATGGCTTACCCGGACCTACGATGGGGAAAGCAAAGCGCGACTCGCGATCAGAGCTCTGCGCGTGGCTGCTGCTTGCTAATGGCGTCCCTGGGCTTGTGGGTACTGGCTGCCGTCTCAGCCTAGGATTAAACTGTGACATGTCTGGTTCAATCGTAGCGTCGGCTGCACCGATAGGGCTGTCGGAGTTCCAATTGCTAACAAGGTCCTCCTCACGCGCTGCCTCTTCAAATATGTCAGGCTGGGAGAAATGAGAGATCCCCTCTGAATCCGATGGACCTTCGGCCAGGTCGGGAAGGGGATGCGAAATGAGCACTTTGGAATCTATAGAGTCCTCTGCGTCCTTCTCCGTATGGATCGCACTTAGGCTAGGCTCGGGTTCCTTAACGCTCTGTCCGAACCGATCGTCCTCGTGGCGAGATTCCTTCCGTTCGTCCTCGACGTACGCACCGCTGATGGGCCCGTGGCGGATGGCATCGGGATCGGTTGCCCCCGTTAAGCTTTCCTCGTCTCCGTCCTCGACGTCGGGGTCTAGGGCCTTCAGTTCTGGCGGAATCTGTCTGCCTTCGCCGGGGAACTTCTGTAGTTAATACTCTGGAACCTCTATGGCCTGGAACTTGGGCGTGTTCGTCTGCACAATTATTTCTAAGTTCCTTCGAAACATATTTGGAGTTCAACAAATTAGATTGGTCAAATCGTGTACCTTTCTTCCAGGAGGAGCCTGGGCGTCTAAGGTCTTTTCCTGCTCTTCCATGGTTGGCTTCGGTAGAGAGAGTGGCGTCCAGGGCTCAGGGAATGCGGCTGACTTTCTTTGGCTGTTGGAGCTGAGGCTGATGGTGTTGCCTCAGTGGACGCCTAATCATGAGGTCTTAAATCTAGGCGTCCAGGGGCACATGCTGTAAGTGGCAGGCAGCCCATGCGGGGCTGCGTGACTTATCCAAACGCCTCAAAAACGAGGCCCATTCACCGCTGACGAGGTATCAGAGAGCCATCGGAAAGGTAAACAAGAAGGTCTGGTCTTCTCCGATGACCACACATAAACACTTGGATGTTGTGTAGCGTTTCTTGAACGTAAACGGACCTAGCCAAGACCATTCGCGGAGGAGAAAGGATCGAAGCTGTGTGGCCACTTTCCTCCATACGGTCGAGGGTGATATATGATGGCCCTGCGATCGACTCCAATGGGCGAGCCAGAGTTCTTTATTTATGAAGGCAATCGCAATGGCTAGGTCCGGTTTTAATACCTCGCCAGTGGAATCGTTTAAGAGGAAGCGCACAGACCGATATGAGAATTGTACCATCCCATAATGCTGCCTCAAACGATCCCAGATCGACTTAGCAAACGGGCACTCGTAAAAAATATGGCTAATGGACTCGGCTACGCGCCACACATGGAGCGTGCAGCAGACCTGACCACCTTCCACTGAAACAGGCGTTGAAGAGAGTAGAACCCGTGATGCAGCAGCTGCCATTGGTAATTAAACAATGTTTTCTCGAAAACAAAGGATTTTAAAAGCTTCATGACTGCTGCCCACAGGCGATCGGGAAGAAGTCGAATGATGTCAGTCGATTCACCAGGGTCAGTCTGCTGAAAGAACCATGCAAACCAAAGCATTCCCCATTGCTGAGGATCAATACGGCGTAGCATCGGTAACACTAATACAAAGTCCAGGTTGAAGTCTTTGTAAATGTCTGGTTGGTGATGATACATTACTACTGGCAACAAGGGAGATAACGGAAGCCTATTAACCTTGAAGAAAACCCTTAGATGTAGGAAAAAGAAGTTCACCCATAAAGGGGGAGGTCTAAGGAATACCCGAATCAAGGCAGCCAGTCTGGCTGCAATGAGGTACGGCTTAATATCGGGTAAACCCAACCCCCGTCTCTCCAAGGGAATAAAGAGGAATGCTGCTCACAATGGATGACGTTGCTGAGCAGTCGTCCGCCAAACACAGTTCACCATTGCCCCTCGGAGTCTGTTGATTAGATTACACGCAGGTAAAGTGAATAGGCACTTGGATGTCAGAACTGGAAGCAGATGAGTCTTAATGTATCTCACCTTGACGAACATTGATGTTGAAAACCGGAAGTTTTGGTCAAGGCAAGAAATGCACTTTTCAACCACTTGTTGCCAGTGTATAAGGTCCATATTCGGTTTGAAGGAGAACACATAGCCCAGTACTGCAATTCGGTCACACCATGATATTGGGAAATTATTAAGATAATCTCGGGTCCAATTCCCAATGGCAATTCCTTTAGACTTGACGAGGTTGATGGTGCTCCCCGTCGAAGTACTAAAGCAATTAAATGTTTCTTTGTAGGAATATGTGTCTGACGCAAAAAGTACCATGCCATCCGCATAAGCTAACGACTTGATGCTTATCGATGCAGCTGGAAGATCGTATCCTCGAACATCTTGGTGGCGATTTAGAAATTGTAATAATGGCTCCAAGTAAAAGATGTATAACAAGGGGGAAAGAGGACACCCTTGCTTAACACCTTTAAGGAGGCTGAAGGTGGTACATATGGAACCATTAATCGCCACGCATGTTGTGGACGAAATATAGAGTGCGGACATAATCGTGGCAAAATTCCGAAGAGTAAGGTGTCGAAAAATGTCGAAGAGGAACTCATGGTTCACTTTGTCGAAGGCCTTTCCTTGATCAAGGCTTAATATAGCAAGGGTTTGATGACGAGCACATGCCTTTTCCATCACACACCGAATCATAACTAGATTGTCGGACATCCTGCGCGACGGAATTCAGCAGGACTGTCCGGGGTAAATAAATTCTTCTGCATTTGTTTTCAGTCTTTGTTGCAATACTCCAGTTTAAACCCTCCATTCTGGTGTCGAATTGTGTTTATGACTGCGAGTGCAAAGTAATCTCTTTGGACACTTCAATATCTGGTGCCAATTTCCGAATGTTCAATGTATATGCACCATGTAGAACAGCAGAGAAACCGACGTTTTTCAGTGACTTAAATAACTTTTTGTGTTCGTCGTTGCCTGTGGTGATTGCTGGAGATTTGAACTGCCATCCAGACGACAACAACATCTTATCGTCTGGTCGTGTGTATCGTTTGTGCCAGCAAAATGCATTCTTCGACCTATGGACACACCATCCACAGAGTAATCAGTTTGGGTCTACTTTCCATCAAGGGCCAACTACATCAAGATTAGACCTTTTTCTCGTCGACAATGCCTTTGCTGGCTCCATTTCCAGCATCATCTACAGGCTCTGCAGTCCATCGCAATTGATTTCTGAATGTTTCTCTGCTCGATGAAGAGGAATACAAGGGAATGTTCGCGCAGTTCGTTGAAAAACACCTTCGTAATGTGCCTCCTGCGCTTGCTTCGTGGTTAGAACTGAAAACCAAGATCAAACGGTTCTTTCGGAAGATTGGGTAGATGCTGCTTGTCGTAGAAGTCGTCATCTCCTTATGTTACAAGAGATCCTCCGGCTCCTCCAAGTATCCACCCCAAAGGAGGAGTTCAAGATGGTGATTCGTCAGATGAAGAGCGAGATCAACGCTCTAGTGATCCGGAAGGCGGCTGGCGCAGCGCTGAGAGCCAAACTTTCCCGGGCGACTGACGTCAAGAATTTATCATTAGCCACGTTCGCCGAGGAGAGACGACGTGCCAACAAAAAACGATGTCATCGATTGGTGGTGGATGATGGGGAGGTGAATTCTGACCACGACATCTTGTCAGCTTTTCACGCCCATTTCTCATCCTTTTTCGACAACCCAATCATTCCGTCAGACGAAACGAAGCAGTGGATTGAGGCGCTAAGACCTTTTTCTGAGGAAGCTGACTTCTCTATCGCTCGTCCCTTAACCGAAGACGAAGTCAAGAAATTCCTGTCAGCGGACGGCCGTCACCAGACCAGCCCGTGTATGGATGGCATACCATACTCGTTCTACAACGCGACTTGGAATCTTCTTCGGCCTTTTCTGGTGCAAGTGTTTAATTCGATCATCGAAGACCCGTCTTCCATCACACAGCACTTCACGGTCAGGAAAATCATCCTACTCCCCAAAGTGCCGAATCCAGAGTTGGTTACCCAGTGACGGCCAATAACCCTTCTCAGCACCGACTACAAGGTCTTCACTGGTGTATTTCAACAAAGACTGAAAGCTTTTGCCGAAGATTTTATCAACCCCGGACAATTCTGCTCCATTCCATGACGCAGGATGTTCGATAATCTAATTACGATTCGGTGTGTGATGGAAGAAGCGTGTGCTCGTCATCAAATTCTTGCCGTTTTCCTTGACCAGGAAAAGGCTTTCGACAAAGTGAACCATGTGTTTCTCTTTGAAATATTTTCACACCTTCGTCTTCGGACTTTTGCCACGATCATTTCCGCACTGTATG
>JAHWFO010035192.1:86678-104276 GCA_023313115.1 Rhysida immarginata | reverse complement strand
GATCATTTCCGCACTGTATGTTTCGGCCGCATCATGTGTGGCGATTATTGGTTCCATATCTGCTACCTTCAATCTGTGTAAGGGTGTCAGGCAGGGGTGTCCTCTTTCCCCCCTGCTATGCGTCTTTTATTTGGAACCATTATTACATTACTTAAAAACCGCCACCAAGATGTTCGAGGATACGATCTGCCAGCTGCATCCATAAACATCAGGACTTTGGCTTATGTATACTGCGGCATAGCCGAGACCGTCAGCCATATATTTTACGAGTGCCTGTTCGCGAAGTCGATCTGGGATCGTTTGAAGCAGCATTACGGGCTGGTACATTTTTCGTATCAGTCTGTGTGCTTCCTCTTAGACGACTCCACTGGCGAGGTATTTAAACAGACCTAGCTATTGCGATCACCTTCATCAACAAAGAACTTTGGCTGGCCCGTTGGCAGGGACAGCCTCCATCACTCTCGACCGTGTGGAGGAAGGTGGCCGATAAACTTCGATCCTTTTTGCTCCTTGAATGGCCACGGCTAGGTCCGTTTACGTTTAAGAAATTCTACTCATCATCTAATTGTTTATGTGAGGTCATCGGAGGAGACCAGTCCTTCCTTTTCACCTTTCCGATGGCCTTCTGATACCTCATCAAGTGTGAACGAGACTCGTTTTTGAGGCGTCTGAACAAGCCACATAGCCCCGTATGGGCTGCCTGCAACTTACAGCATGTGCGCCTGGACGCCTAGATTTTAAGACCTCTAGATTAGGCGTTCGCTGAGGCATCACCATCAGCCTCTGCTCCAACAGCCACGGGACGCTAAAGCAGAGTAGCCGAGAGTACCCTCGTCTGTGTGTGTGTGAGTAAGTGATTTGGACTCACCCCTCCTCTGAACTTTCCTTCTTTAAGCCATGGAGAACATGGTGTTGATGGTTGCCGAAGGACCAATAGCCGTCGGCATGTTTATGAAAGAACTCTATTTTAAGACGGGCATCCTGCTCGTGTTGCCGTCTGGCGATGCTGCTGATTCTGTCTGCAGAGACCTTCTCCAAACGAATGGAGGATGCTCCGCTGACAGCCAAGCATCGCAGACGTGTTGTGTCTGCGGATTACGTCAAGGTAGGGCAAACCACCGTCCGCCTGGTCTATGCTGAGCCTGGATATCTACCCATCTGTAACCGGGGCGCCTCACCGCTGATGGAAGAAGATTATCTGAAGCCTTACATGTCCGACTATCGTCAGGTAAAGAAACTAGCCTACCCAACGCATTCAGATTCTCCCCTGCAGAAAACTGGTGATATCATAGTGGACATGAACCTTCAGAGGGACATTCCAGAGAACCTTGTAATGCACGGTAACAAAGTTCGCGTGTCTTACAAGGGTCAAAGGCAGTGCTGCTTGTACTGCAAGAAAACTTCCCACGTCAGAAAAGACTGCCCTCTCCTAAAGAAATGCGGTGCCCGGAGAGGGTGTTTGCCGCACCAGCAGATGTTCCAGCTCCGCCTAAAGGAATGTCGTCCCAGCAGCAAGACATGATGTCACCATCGGCCAAGTCCTCAGGGCCAACCAGAGCTTCGTCACCTGGATCACCGTCACGGAAGAGCCAAGTTTCACCGGCTCTTCCGACTCTTTCCCAGGGGCAGATGGAGATGATGCCACCACCGCCTCGAACATCTTCGGAGCCCAGGAGGGAGCGGTCATCATCACCTTCTTCCGAACTCCCAGAGATAACACCTCTTCCTCAGTTATCTCTGGATATGACGATGGGTGAAGACGAAGCTTCTGGAGTTGACGACGTAGATGCTTCAATAGGAGCAGAATCCGCCTTCTCAGTGGAGGAGTTTCCAGCTCTTCCTCCACCAGCACAGTCAACAACATCACAGCCTGCGCGGACTAGTCATACTTCGTCACCTTCCAAGATGACATCATCTGCTGGGACCTCGCTTCCGTCAGCGCAGAAACAGAAGGATAATCTTGTGAGGATGAGTCCCCGTAAGAAAAAATCCAGACAGGATCGTGGCAGCAGGGATGAGAGGAGAGCCACTTCTTTATCCGAGAGAGACAGCCGCGCGAGTCACCAGCGCAGCCCCTCTTCCTCATCAGGTCGTCTGCGATCACCGATGAGAAGAACGACAGAGCCCTGTATCTTCTGGGAAGCCCAAATCTCAACCGGATACAGGTCAGCAGGTGCGCCATTAAACATCCTCAATGAAGGTCATTTCCCTGAACGTGTGTTCTCTTGGTTCCTCTTTTAAGCAATCGGTGTTGTCATCATTCATTGCCCTGTACAGGCCGGACATCTTGTTACTTCAAGAAGTAAAACTCGCCACTTCACAACAGTGCTACGACTTTCCGGGCCTTCGCAGTCAATATGCCAACGGACAATTCTTTATCAACTCTTCGTCATCAAATGGGAAAAGGGTTGCCTCCATCATCATCATCAACCCGTCCATTCTGGTGTCGAACTGTGTGTATGACTGCGAAGGCAGGGTAATCTCTTTGGACATTTCAACATCGGGTGTCAATTTCCGATTGCTTAATGTATATGCACCATGTAGAACAGCAGAGAAACCAACGTTTTTCAGTGACTTAAATAACTTTTTGTGTTCATCGTTGCCTGTGGTGATTGCTGGAGATTTAAACTGCCATCCAGACGACAACAAAATCTTCTCTTCTGGTCATGTGTATCGTTTGTGTCAGCAAAATGCATTGTTCGACCTATGGACACACCATCCACAAAGTAGTCAGCTTGGGTCTACTTTCCATCAAGGGCCCACTACATCAAGATTAGACCTTTTTCTCGTTGACAATGCATTTGCTGGCTCGCCGGGTAAAATATAGGTAATTCCATGTTCATGCTCCGACCACAGTGCCATCATGTGGTCATGGAATCCTCCATTTCCAGCATCATCTACAGGCTCTGAAGTCCATCGCAGTTGGTTTCTGAATGTTTCTCTGCTCGACAATTAGGAATATAAGAAAATGTTCACTCAGTTCGTTGAAAAACACCTTCGTAATGTGCCTCCTACGCTTGCTTCGTGGGTAGAACTGAAAACCAAAATCAAACGGTTCTTTTGGAAGATTGGGTTAGATGCTGCTCGTCGTCGACGTCGTCATCTCCTCATGTTACAAAAGATCCTCCGGCTCTTCCAAGTATCCACCCTGGAGGAGGAGTTTGAGATGGAAATTCGTCAGTCGAAGAGCGAGATCAACGCTCTAATGATCCGGAAGGCAGCCGGCGCAGCGCTCAGAGCCAAACTTTCCTGGGCGACTGACGTCAGGAATTCATCATCAGCATCGTTCGTCGAGGAGCGACGTCATGCCAACAAAAAACGATGTCATCGATTGGTGGTGGGTGATGGGGAGGTGAATTCTGACCATGACATCTCGTCAGCCCATTACTCATCCTTTTTTGACAAACCAATCATTCCGTCAGACGAGACGAAGCAGTGGGTTGAGGCGCTTAGACCTTTTTCTGAGGATGCTGACCTGTCCATCTCTCGTCCCTTCACCTAAGACGAAATCAAGAAATTCCTGTCATGGGACGGCCGTCACCAGTCCTCCCCGGGTATGGTTGGCATACCATACTCGTTCTACAACGCGACATGGAATCTTCTTGGGCCTTTTCTGGTGCAAGTGTTTAATTCGATCATCGAAGACCCGTCTTCTTTCACACCGGACTTCACCGTGGGGAAAATCATCCTACTCCCCAAAGTGCCGAATGGTTACCCAGTGGAGGCCAATAACCCTTCTCAACACCGACTACAAGGCCTTCACTGGTGTATTTCAACAAAGACTGAAAGTTTTGCCGAAGATTTTATCAACCCTGAACAATCCTGCTCCATTCCATCACGCAGGATGTCCGATAATCAAATTACGATTCGGTGTGTGATGGAAGAAGCGTGTGCTCGTCAGCAAACTCTTGCCGTTTTAAGCCTTGACCATGTGTTTCTCTTTGAAGTATTTCGACACCTTCGTCTTCGGACTTTTGCCACGATCATTTCCGCACTGTATGTTTCGGCCGCATCATGTGTGGCGATTAATGGTTCTATATCTTCTACCTTCAATCTGTGTAAGGGTGTCAGGCAGGGGTGTCTTCTTTCCCCCTTGCTATACGTCTTTTATTTGGAACCATTATTGCATTAATAAATCGCCGCCAAGATGTTCGAGAATACGATCTGCCAGCTGCATCCATAAACATCAGGACTTTGGCTTATGCAGATGACGTAGTGCTATTTGCGTCCGATCCGTATTCCTTGAGCGTCTATAAAGAGACCTTTGACCGCTTTAGTACTTCGACAGGGAGTTCTATCAACCTCGTCAAGACTAAATGTATTGCTATCGGGAAATGGACTGTGCACTATCTCAAATCTTTCCCGATAACATGGTGCGACCGAATTACAATGTTAGGATACATTTTGTCTTTTCTAATGTTTGTCAAGTTGAGGTTTATAAAAACGCATGTCCTTCCAGTATTACCATCTAAATGCCTATTCACCTTGCCTTTGTTCCAAATCCTTCAGAGACTGCGTGGTGCGATTGTGAACTGCGTGTAAGGAACTTCTACGCAAAGGCGGCATTCACTGCGTACAGCGTACCAGTTCGCTCCATATGAGAGAGGAGGATTAGGTTTACCAGACATCAAGCTCATTCTTATTGCAGCCAAATTGGCTGCGATGATTAGGGTATTCCTTTTCCCGCCTCCCATGTGGGCAAACTATGTGTTTACTCATCTTCGGTTCTTTTTTCAGGTGAATAGGCTACCATTACCACCCTTGCTTCCAGTGACAGTGAATTTTCATCAACCAAAACTCTATGTGACTTTTGCGACCGATATTGTGACTTTTCTTCCCATGCTACATTGCATTGATCCACAAGAATAGGGGCATCTTCGTCTTGCATGGTTTTTTCAGCAGTCCGACCCAGGGGAGACCACTGACATCTTACGTCTCTACCCTGATCATCCGTGGGCAGGAGTCTTAAAGCTATTAAAATCCTTTGCTTTCGAACGAACTTTGTTTAATTACTAATGGCGACAGTTGCATCACGGATTTTACTCCCTCCAACGTCTCCAACAGTGGAGGGTGGTCTGGTCTGCTGGATGTGTATACTGCAGCGTAGCCGAGACCGTCAGCTATATATTTTACGAGTGCCCGTTCGCGAAGTCGATCTGGGATCGTTTGAAGCAGCATTACGGGCTGGTACATTTTTCTTATCAGTCTGTGCGCTTCCTCTTAGCTGACTCCACTGGCGAGGTATTTAAAACGGATCTAGCTATTGCGATCACCTTCATCAACAACGAACTTTGGCTGGCCCATTGGAGCCGATCGCAGGGACCGTATGGAGGAATGTGGCCAATCAACTTCGATCCTTTTTGCTCCTTGAATGGCCACGGCTAGGTCTATTTACGGCCAATCATCTAAATGTTTATGCGAGGTCATCGGAGGAGACCAGGCCTTCCTTTTTACCTTTCCGATGGCCTTCTGATACCTCGTCAGGTGTGAACGGGCCTCGTTTTTGAGGCGTTTGAATAAGCCACACAACGCCGTATGGGCTGCCTGCCACTTACAGCATGTGCGCCTGGATGCCTAGATTTTAAGACCTCGAGATTAGGCGTTCGCCGAGGCATCACCATCAGCCTCAGCTCCAACAGCCCCCCCACCCTAGTCAGACAGACAGTCTTGAGCCAGCCCAATGAAGAAACCTCTGGCCAGACAGTATCCCGCCGACTTGATGAATGGGACCCAGCCGTATGATTCCGGAGGAAACGCCTACATGACCACTGCTCAGCCTCATTATCACGGATAGGCAAGTATATGAGGCCCCTCGAACCTCCAAGCTTTAGCTTAAGGAAAAAGCTGACGCGAGGACGTAGTTTTCACGATAGGAATCGAGAAGGAGTCCAAGGACCGAGCCAGGCGTGCGATAGTTGCGGAAGAAGAGGTGAGCAAGAATTGAATAAGTCATCACAGCCCCAACGGACATTGAAAGGCGGATACGGCCCTGCACCAGGCAAATCGGCTCCTAAGTCGCCCTTACGAGAGACTGCCAAAATACGACCCCTTTACACTCGAAAGAAAGAGCCAAGCAGAAGGACGCCGAGATGTTCCCCAACTCAGGCCAGTTCTAATCATAATTATGCTGCTAATGAACTCTTATTGACTGCTAATAGTGACATCGTCAATAACGAGGAGGTCAAGGCGAACAGCCGGACTACCCAACGAAATCGTTCGGAGGCCACCTGAAGCGCTAGCCTTCGCAATCAAGCCATATTGCGAGGAGAATCTATGGCCCAGAAGAACCTCCAAGACGATATCCCCACCGGAGAGTCGAGCCAGGCCCCCAAGCTCAACTACGGTGACCACGTAGCACAGTCTTCCCTCGACGCGGAGGAGGGCTCTCGCTGCGAGTTGCGCTTTGTTTGCTTCAATCGTGCGCTGGGTAAGCGTTTAGATAAGACCTGATTTTATGATAGTTTGTTATTGTGCCTCTTCATAATTTCCATTTTGATAGACATCGGGATTTAAAGCTGGAAATCACTGTTTGAAACGTGTACTCTGCTAAGAACTATAAGAACTTTCCTAATCTCTTGTTAATATTGAATCTTGTTTCTTTCTACTTAGCCTTGGTACCCCTGCTCCCAAACCCGATTGGGTCGCCGCCAGCCTTTATTAACGGTGACGAGAACCACCTGGCATCAAGACCGTAATTGAAGGACAAGCTCCTGGATCCATTGCGTTTGGAGGCCCTCACAATCAACCCAATTTGCTTGTGCTGCCTTGCAGAGGCCAGAAGACGCTTGTACCTTCCATTAGGCATCATTCATATTTATATCAATTCATTTGTATGAAGATCTATCTTTATTAAATATATTATTATCCATCAATATGCTTCCTTCCTTCTCTGTACATGATTTATGCCGATCTCTGGGTGGGCGAGGGTCAGAGTTCAACGACCTTAGCCCGACATAAGTTTAGTCATGACAGAGAGGGGGGGAGGTACTTGGAGCAGGCTACGTGATGCCACGGCATCCAAGAGCACCAGCAAGCTTCCATTGCAAAAGAAACATTGACTAATTGAAAATTTTTTGCTTTTTTTCTTCCGGCTCAACATAGGAGAATCCAGCCAGGAGCGTACTCAAAAGAAGAACGTCGGTAGAAGACGTCTGAGAAGGTGAGGTGCTGGACAAAAGTGAAGGAAGAGACAGCACGGAAGAAAGAAAAGCATCGGTGGTAAGAAATTAGAAGTTAAGCGGGACGAGAAATCGCGTAGTCAGAAAAATGAGTCCACCAGTGTCTAAGAAATTTATGTGGGAAGTGCAAGGAATGCCTTATTTGAACGGACAGATAGATAAGCATTTAGACCTGTTCCAGAACTTAATGGAAACATTTAAGGTCAGAGATCCAGCAGCGATCGATGAATGCTTGTTAATGACTCTGCCATTCCACGTGAAGTTAAGGCTAAGCAACACAGAGTGGGAAAGGATAGAGGAAAGTTACGTTCAAGTTCAAGAATGTTTCAAAGATTCATGGGAGAAGCCAATAAATTCGAGGGAGCAAAGAAAGTGAGTTCGAAGCTAGATCGAAATAAGAAAATGGTGGAAAATGAATATGCGGCAAGAAAAAATAAGGTAGAGGAAAATGGGTTAGAAGACGAGCCTCTAACACCAAAAACGAAATCTTGCACAAGTAAAAAGAAGAATAAGCTGGGCAAGGGCAGAGAATTAAAGAAAACTGGTTGTCCAAAGAAGGAGGTGAAAGAAATGAATTTAATAGAATGGCAAAGTTCTGAAAAAAATTCTGAAGTAAATTCAGGGAAAATAGTAAAAGGAAGCAATTCAGCTAAAAAATCCCTTAAAGAGGAACCAGAGAAAATAGAAAATAGACAGGTAAAAACAGAAGAGGGACGCTCGGGAAAAATGCCACAATACAGTAATAAAGCAAATATTCCAGAAGTGGTAAGCAATTTGGAGTCGGAGAAAATAAAAAAAAGGCAGCAGTTGATTAGTTGTTATCAAAGGATAATCGTAGAAACCGGAATAGAAAAATTAATGGAGTACGAAAGAGGATTAGCATCGGCATACAGATTGGAAATGATGGACGCCCAGCTGCTATACGAATTTTTAGCAGAAGCAGTGAGGAAAATTCCTGCGAGGCATAAAGTTAAAATTAGGGGAGCCAATTCAGCATATGTAGGCGAAATTGATCCTAAATTAAAGGAAAGAATAAAACAAGAGACGGTCACAAAAGTAAACCGCTGCCGAACTATAGAAAAGATAGAAATACAGGAACTTCAAAAATTGAGGCAAGTAAAGATTCCCCTTGGATGGATAGAAGAAATGCATGAGGAAATAGCTCAGAAGAGTTGGAGCCAGGAACAGATACAATTGAGTGTCTTAGGCAAACTACCAGCGGGCATGGATAAAGTCAAACAGGATTCAGACTTCGGGGTTTTAGGTGATGACCTAAGGAAAGAACGGGAACTCAATGAATATTTGGCTAAGGAAATGGCCGGGAGAAAGGAAGATAGAACAATAGCACTGGAGGATGTTGATTCTAAGGAAATTCCCTTCATACAGGGGTGCCATGGAATCCACGCAAGTTTAGAGATAATCTCAGAGCTAAAATACTACTTGCTTAAATTGAAGAAAGAAGAAATGAAAGCTGGGGATAATAATAATGCAAGAAAAGGAATTAGTACGCTCTACGGAAATCAAAATAAAGAAGTTGGAAGTCTAGCGATAGGAGAGAAACCCGTAAACTGCACCGAGGAAAGAAACCCGGATAACGTAAAGACATTTCGAAGTGATGATGACGAAATGAAGACATTACAAGAGATGGTAAAGGAGCAAGGGCAAGTAATCCAAAGCTATGCTAAGATGATGAATATTCTGCAGCAAGAGATAAAAGATTTGAAGTTGGAAATTAGACCTATTATCAAGAATGAGCAGAAGCAGCAGAATTAAGCTGTAAAGGAGATACAAGAGGAGCAGGCTACAAGTGAGTGGAATGGAAAAACGTTAATAATTAAAAATAGCAGCATTAGGAGAAAGAAAGAACTGCAAAATAAATACCCTAGAAGAAGGAATAAAAGAAAGCTGGTCGAGAGAGGAGAAAAAGAAAGAACCGGAAAAGAGCGTCAAAGCGAAAGGATAAAGAAAACCCGTTGTCAGAGGCAAGGAAATCTTAGTTGGAAATGCAACCAAGAAAATCCAAATCAGGAAAAGGCTTCTGAGGTGTCAGATCAAGAAAGGAAAAGAGACACTTGGCAGCCAGAGGTGAACGGTTGGAGAAAAACCAAGAAATTCCGGCAAACAAAACCGAATGCTTCAGTTTGTTGCGGGATAGGAGGGCGGATGGTGTGAGATCACTTCTCGAAGAGAAGGAGGATAGCAACCAAGAGAAGAGACAACGAAGTCCTTAGAAGTTAAGCAACATCGAGCGGGGTCAGGAAAAAGATTGGATGAGAACTGCGTCAACCACTTCTCTCCTCCTTCACAGCTTTTTAGATTCAACCGAAGGTTCGAAAGAAAAATCTGGCGGCCTCCCATTCACCCAGGATGAAATAATGCAAATTAATGGCATCGAGAAGGCAAATAAAATGGAGAGGCAAGAAACCAGGAGAGAGAGAGTCTTGAGCCAGCCCGACAAAGAAACCCCTGGCCAGACAATCTCCCGCCGACTTGACGAATGGCACCCAGCAGTAGGATTCCGGAGGAAACGCCGATATTCCCGCTGCTCAGCCTCATTATCACGGATAGGCAAGTGTATGAGGCCCCTTAAACTTCCAAGCTTTAGCTGAAGGAAGAAGCTGACGCGAGGACGTAGTTTTCACGATAGGAATCGAGAAGGAGTCCAAGGACCAAGCCAGGCGTGCAATCGTTGCGGAAGAAGAGGAGAGCAAGAATTGAATAAGTCATCTCAGCCCCAACCAACATTGAAAGGCGGATACGGCCCTGCGCCAGGCAAATCGGCTCCTAAGTTGCCCTTACGAGAGACTGCTAAAATACGACCCCGTTACACTCGAAAGAAAGAGCCAAGCAGAAGGACGCCGAGGTGTTCCCCAACTCAGGCCACTTCTAATCTTAATTATGCTGCTAATGAACTCTTATTGAATGGGAACGGATTCAGAAGAGAAACCCGGAGAGAATGGAGAATCCTCTCCAACAGGCTGGGACCACGCCCAGCGACATCCGTCGAAAGAGCAGCTTCAACAAGTCGCGACCACGCGGAGAGCTCTCGCTGCGAGTCGCGCTTTGCTTGCTTCAATGGTGCGCTGGGTAAGCGTTTAGAAAAGACCTCATTTTATGATAGTTTGTTTTTGTGCCTCTTCATAATTTCTCTATTGATAGACATCAGGATTTAAAGCTGGAAATCACTCTGTTTGAAACGTGTACTCCGCTAAGAACTAAGTAGGCTATAAGAACTTTCTTATTCTCTTCTTAATATTGGATTTTGTTTCTTTCTACTTAGCCTCGGTACCCCAGCTCCCAAACCCGATTGGGACGCCGCCAGCCTTTATTGGCGGTTGCGAGGACTACCTGGCATCAAGACCGTAATCGAAGGACAAGCTCCTGGATAAAGTGCGTTTGGACGCCCTCACAATCAACCTAATTTGATTGTGCTGCCTCGCAGAGGCCAGAAGATGCTTGTACCTTCCATTAGGCATCATTCATATTTATATCAATTCATTTGTATGAAGGTCTATCTTTATTAAATATAATATTATCCATCAATACGATTCCTTCCTTCTCTGTACATGATTTATGCCGATCTCTGGGTGGGCGAAGGTCAGAATTCAACGACCTTAGCCCGGCATAAGTTTAGTCGTGACACGTTACCCTCTAACACGAGGGTAAAGGGTGGGTGCGTAGACCCTAAGGTTATAGTTTAAATGCAAAGCTCAATTAAAGTTAAAGAGAACAATTTAATGATTGAAATTAAATAAATGGAAAGTGCAAATTGCCTCACAATGAAATGATGCTGCTGGGTGTGGGCCAAAACAATTTCTTAGAACTTACACTAAACGAAGCTAGTGCACGAGCCATAAATAATAATTTAATTATTTATTAGCTGAACTATATAGTCTCTTATTTCTATAAACACCAGAGAGATGCTCCGCTCTCCTGCTCTGGTAAGAATGCTCAATTTTCGGCCCAGGCTGCCGATGACTTTGTTCATTGGTTTGGCTGGCTCAATGTAGGGCTGGAAAAGGGCAGCCTGCCCACTGTCAGGGAAAATGGCAACGCAAGGCGTACTAGGCTCTGCTGCGGGCGGCACTGAATCACAGGCCAATGTAGCTGAGGCCTTCCGCAGCAAAGGCTATTGTGGTCCACGGGGCGATGAGGCTCAATGGCTCGTCTCTTGTTTCCTCGAGGGCTCAAATTTCGCTTCGAACAGTCGTACTGCTTCGTTGGGAAGTCCGTAAAATACAGTCACACTTCTCGCCACTGAAGTCATGAATGGGTTGCATAAAAGTTCGGTAGCAGTTGTCTCTGCTATGGCTATTTGCTGGAGCAGGGCACTCGTGGCACGAAGTAGATACTGTATCGATGGGGTTCCTGTCAGAAAAAGCGTCCTCCTCTCTCGCCGTGGGCTCTTGGCGTAGCACTCTCCATAGCACAGCTCGATAGCACGCACAGACGGTCGTCATCCAGTCGCTGGAAAGATTTCAGCACAGTGTCCTTGGAACGGGGTTTACTGTAAAGGTCTGAAAAGTTCACATTAAGGTTCGTACTGGAATTCGCAATATCACATCGACTTGTCGAGCTCCTTTTCTCCTTGCCGAAAGAACATCGATCATGCTTAATTACAAGCAAAGAATTTTCCGTAGCATTTAAATAACTCAGACGAGTTAAATTTACATCCTTACTGTTTGAGTCCAGGTCTACCTCTCTCGAATTTTTCCTTTTTTCGCGCTCAGCTTCCACCACCATGCCCTCAGCCATACGACGCTCTCCCTTCAAGCCTTTTCCATTTATTTTATTGGAAATTTCTCTCTCGGGAAAAATGTTACCTGCCTCAACAACAGATGGCACCACGCCTATATGTTTGAAGCAGACGACCCTCTCGCGCTCGCTGCTTCCACCTGAATCAAGACTTTCACCATCATCGCTACGTAACATTCTTGCCCCCTGCCAATGAGGATTTACCCTTTTATTCCTATCCCGCTTTCTCTTGGGTAAATACCGCGAAACATTATCAACACGCAGCGCTTTGGATTTCCTTCAGCTCTCTACATTATATATATTAGCTGTCCTTTTTTTCCTGTTGCTACAGAAGAATTGGCTTATTAGCTCTTTGCAACGGTGTAGGTTGTCTTCTGGCTCCCATGTAGGCTCTGCATACCCTGACCATTTCACCAGAAATTTCCTATTCAGTGCCTTGCCTTTCACGTCTTATAACTTGTGACGTTCCAGTGTAGCAGTCACGTGTGTTACATACTTAATTAGGTAGGGGTCGGTATAATTAAAAATATATTGATTATTAAGTCGATTACACAATTGTTGGCGTTTGTCTTTGTAGTAGTTATAATGAGTGTGTGGTCGTTGTATGTGTGTGCTGTGTGTAGTGTATAGTGAAATATAAGTGCGCGTTGTTTGTTTTGTTGTATGAATGAGTAGTAAAAATCCTCCGTGGGCGATCATAAATGGTCCTTTGTTGGAGCAGCTATTGTTAGGATGTTTTCCGAGAAGATTGCTCAGCTTCCAACGGGGATTGTTGCGATCGCTTTCGGAGAAATTGTGTGTGTGAGTTTTCGTTTGTTGTAAAAAAAATTAAAAAAAAACAAACAATCTTAGTGTGTGCATGTTCGGATTCGGTCATGGTATCGATCAAAAGCTTTTTTGATTGCAGTTTTCGTCTTGCTATGTAGTTGAGTACGTTTATGATAAAAAAGACTTGAGCAAAACGGTTGAGGACATAGGACGAAATGGAACACAATGGAGCCAGCGAAATGGATCTGCACCCGTTCAGCGAAAGCAAGGCTATAGCTCCAGACGGGAACCTCGTATGATTCAATATAGGTGGGCAAGTATGTCGACAATCACCGGTGAGTGGTATTAAACAGCTAGATAATGCAAGAGCAGCAACTAGACAGTTTTGTTCGATGCTCAAGTCTGCGGTGTCAACGGTCCTCCCGCCCTTGATATGTTTGCAAGAACTTTAAATCGTAACAACTGCGCTCAAGAATTATTTAAACTCAACCGTGCTGAGAACTGCTAATGCTAGAATTTCACAATTCGTTGTTAACTGGTTAGGAATAATATATGGTTAAATTCAGTTATACCTATTAAGCACTCTGTTGTGTAAGGGGACTAGAGGTTTAAGTCAGTTGACAGGTGTATAGTAAAGCACGACTGGTACGTTGGCAGGAATTGTGAGTAGGTTCCTGTAACTGTAGATTGTTGCAGTTTAAAGGATAAGCTCAAGCTCGCCAGTGGGTGTGTGAGAGACATGAGGACTGCACTCGCCAAGAAGGGTTTCTGTTCTTCCCCCCTACATGTACAATAAAGGAAGTGCATCACGTTTCCATGCGTAGGAAGGTGGAATACTTGATCCGGGAGTGCACAGTCCTATATCAGCCTCCCTCATACTAATCAAGTACCCAGTTAGGCAGCACTGTCAACACACGTATGAACCCCCATTTATCCTATTACACAGGCAGGTGTGCCGGTTACCTATTGCGAGTGATGTGTAAATATGTAGCTTAAGTTCTGATGATTGCTTGTTTTACCTAATAGTTGGGGCCCCAAAAGTACCTTAATGCATTAACAGTAAAATTTTGCTTAGTTGTAAACAGTAAATTATAGACTATGTTTATTGAGAATAAAGTGAATGTCAATACAATGAAATACAGCAGTATCGTGGTCTCTCTCAATTAAAATCGGTCCCGAACCCTAGCAATCTTCCGCCTCGGGGTCGTTCTTCAAACGTTAAGACCTTATAGAACATATTGTGGGGGCGGGGGTACGCTACAAGCCCTTTGCAACGGTGTAGGTTGTCTTCTGGCTCCCATGTAGGCTCTGCATACCCTGACCATTTCACCAGAAATTTCCTATTCAATGCCTTGCCTTTCACGTCTTATAACTTCTGAACCTTAAATACATCCGGGCATTGAGGGTCGGCAATAGGACCTGGGAGAGTTTTCTTTTTTTCTTTTTCCTTTCTTTTAATATATCTCTTTAAAAAAAAACTGTGTATGTTCCTTGGACCTCCCCATTTGCGAGGTATATTAACTCGAGCGGATACTTTGTTGATGACTTTACTGATTGTAAATGGTCCTATGTATTTTTCATACAATTTGCGGCCTTTTTTGTATTTCAGCGGCCGCAATCTCGTGGCCTATACTAAAACCTTATCACCAACCTTAAGCTTCCAATTTGTATGGCGCTTGTCGAAATGCTTTTTATAATGCTCATTGCCTTTCATTATATTTTTTTTTGCTGGCTTAAGCATTTGGGCCAACTTTGTTACGAACTCATTCTCGTGGGCGCTGTGACTAGCATACCTATTAATTGTGGGCAGTATAACTATTTCCCTCCCCAAATCTAACAAGAATGGGGACATTTTGGTTGTTTCAGATGTTGCTGAATTAATGGCAATTTCAGTCATTGTTAAGTATTCATCCCAGTCCGATTTATCGACATTAAGGTAGTTTTGTAATATTTGAATAACCATCTGATTGGTCCTTTCAGATTGACCATCGGACTGGGGATGATATACGCACTAGCGAATTTAAGGGACGTATCTAATAATTTGAAGCAACGCTTCCATATTTCCAACGTAAACCTTACATCTCGATCTGAAATGATCGCCTTAGGGAAGGCATGGATTTTTATAATCTGATCCACTATTAATTGCACGGTTTCTTTCGCCGTAATAGTAGACTTACACGGAAACAACCACATGTGCTTCGTGAGTTTATCTGTCACGGTTAAAATAGCATCATAGCCTTTACTCGTGACCGTTAAAGGCATAATATAATCCAAAAATATTACCTCCCAACGCTGTTGAGGAATTTCCAATGGCTGTTATTGGCCAAATGGCTTTTTCCTCACTGACTTATTGGCTTGGCACTCTAGGCATTGATTAATGAACTGTATGATGTCATATGACATGCTTATCCACGAGTATAAATTACTTGTGCGTGCAATAGACTTATAGGTACCTAAATGCCTTGGTGTGGGGTCACTGTGTAAGGAGTTAATAATAACGTCAGTGACTTTCTTGCAACTTCGTAAGACCATTTTAATTTTCGTCCCTACTTTTTTGTATAATATTCTGTCCTCCACGAAATATGGTTCTTTTATCGCCGCCAATTTCTTTTTTATAAACTCACATTTTGGATAATGCCTTCTTTGATAATGCCTTCATCCAATGTCCAATGTGATGAATTTAGGACGGTGAGTGACTCTTTTCGTTCCACGCACACCGCTTGCTTTAGATCCTGCTTTCTTGCATGCTTATTCTGATCATTACTCTTTTTTTTATGAACAGCCTCCACGGCCGCGATGATAGCCTGCTCAAGCCTTTGAGGATTCCCCTGTTTTATTTCCCTTTTTAAACTCTCTGGGAATGCTCCTATATAGGCTTCTACAAGGCGTTGCTGCGGGTAAGACTGCAATTGCCTAGTCAACGCTTTAAAGCACTCATTAAAACGATTAACAACTTGTTTTACAAACTTAGAGCCTGAAATTATTTTGAAGACGGCCTTTTCCGTCTTTGTTTGGCCCATTTTACTGTCTGCCATCATTAATAAAATGATTCTTCTTTGCATTTCAAACTACCCATTTGCGCAAATGGCTTTAGAATTATGTAGCTCAAAAATGCCCAAAGTTGCTGATAACCTTAAACCAATCCATCTTATTTACTCCAAAGTGAAATTTTTCTATAATAAATAAATTATCACGATAACATATTACTAAAGGAGAACTAATTTTGAAAGAGTAATTTCTATAAGTGCCTCAAAAAGTTGTTTTTTTTACCGCTTACGTCTTATTGGCTTATTTGGTGCAATAATGTATAAAACTGATATCCAGAAATTTTGTTTGTGGATGCGATTCACAAAATCTCAAATAGGAGACTGCCTCTCTATATATTTGCAGTTGAAGACGGAAACGGTGATAGTGAAATTGTTGCCTTTTTCCTAGCCACTACAGAAGATGCTGCTACAATTCAGAAGATGGTACAGTGTTAAAAGCAGCACCAAAGAGAAAGTGGTTTTGTAGACAGTATCATGAAAAGTGATAGAAGAAAAGCTGAAATTAACATTACTGTAGGGTATTAATATTAGAAATATGAAAAAATAGTCTGATTCAACTTTAATTGTATAATGGAAGAAAAATCACTTAATATTTACTGGAAGTCTATAAAAACTCAACAGCTAAATTTTAGGAAGCAATTAGTTATTCTTTTTATAGAATAGTGTTAATTTTAAACATTTAACAATGATTAATGTAAAGAAACCATTCCTCTCTCATTCCCAGTTAATTTCTATAACTGGAAATGAAGGAAAATTACTCTCGAAAACGTTCGGTTTTAAATTTTATTTTAAATTTCTTATAAATTGACTATCACATCTACTGCTGAAGCAGTCTTTGGTTATTAAAAACTGTTAGATGACCACCTATTCCATTGATTTGAGTTGTTTATTTCCACCAATGGACATGCCAGCATATGATCTACTGTGGATATCCAATATATTTCGTATTGTCTATTAATAAGGAGACCAATGTATTGCATCCTAAAATTCATCTTTTGGATTTCCAAGGACTACTAGTGAATATTAAGTGACTTTTGTTATGATTTATTTAATTTTTATTGTTACTATTGCAATATATTTGGTATTTAAATTTGGAGGAATCCAGTGAACTAAATTTTTTAAAGTTAATTTTTTAATATTTATGTGGGAAAAATTTTATAAAAATAATTTTAACTGTAAAATAAAAACAATTATTAATGTAAAGACAATTATCATTGAATAAATGAATAGTTATAGTAAAAATAAAAAAATTATAATAATTTTAATGAATCTATTACCTTTTGAATAAATGAATAATTATATATCCTTTTTATTTATTGAATAAATGAATAATTACTTATAATAATAGTGAATCCATTATTTATTTCCCTTATTATAAACCCTTGATCCCAATGTTCAAAATTTAGGAAAATAAAATGGAATTAATCATAAGGATGTGCAGGTTGTCACTTCAAGAATTATAGGTCTCTGTTATAATAGCTCTATTATTCTTGTAGGTTAAAGCTGTGAACAGTACAAAGGCACCTCATCAAGGGTATTGCTATGTCGCCGCGATAATCAATTGGAAAATTTTTATCACTACAATCTAAAATGAATATATAAAACAGGGATAAAAATGAAAATGAAAAAGTCAAAGAAGTTATCTGGACCCCAAACACTGATCGCAGCATCACTTAATCTACGCGGCGGCCCGGGATAATTTGTACGAACATTGCATCGAAAACAGATGAACGCCTTTCATCTATTCTTGATTACATGAAATAAATCACGGAACCAAAATGTAGATAGCGAAGCGATCAGAGCTGATGTGGCAATATTATTGGATTGATAGAAAAGAAAGAGCATGGGGG
>JAHWFO010035192.1:25956-66939 GCA_023313115.1 Rhysida immarginata | reverse complement strand
TCGATGCAGGTAAGTAGAAATTTATAACCATCGTTCTGTTTTGACAGACTGGTTAGATCAACCAAGTCCACTTGAAATTGTTCAAATGGCGCATATACACGCATGCGATTACGTGGGTAATGATGACGCACCGGTTTATGTAGCGTATAAGCTCTCAGGCCCCTTAACCATTCACGTGTCTCTTTTTCAGAATGATTTGTTTGTTTAGCTAAACCTTTCACACCACCAAAACCGGCAGCATTAGCGGGGTTAGAAAATGCCTCATCCATGACCAAAATTTAAATTAAGTTATGTAAAGAACACCTCTGTATTTATTTATTTATTTATTTATAAACAGGTATATGAGAGTTCAGTCCCACCTTTTTAGACAGTATTAGCCACCCTACTCGGCTGCACACCTGTCAATTGAAACATTGTAGTCCTTAGTTGAAAATTAAAAAACAAAACAAAACATCTTGAAACAGTATTCGTTTAATTTAGAAAACTGTAAAAAGAGCTTGGAAAAAATTTGGTTACCCGAGAAAACAATAGTAAATTAGTAATTAGGTAATCCATTTGAGGTGCCAGTACCCAACCCCCTAGCCCGATTCATGGGTATATAAGCGAAGCAACAGGTGTTCACTTGTAAGCCAGAATCACCTAAGTGGCTTTTGCTGAGAGCATTAGGACCCCTCTAATCTACCACCCAGGTGCTGGTTATAAACGTAAAAATATTTTCTGATGATCAGAGAGAAAGAATCATAGAAATAGTTACAATAGAAGGCTCGAGTAGTTTTTTTCAGTCTAGTAAGTCAATAAAGTTTAAAAAATAGTTTTACTTTTATTCATTATATTTTTTTCAAGTGACAGGTAGTTCAGATATTTAAAATTAGTAAGGGGACAGTATCCAGTATAATTAGAAATTTTCTAAAAACGAACCACATGCACAAACAACATCGAGGAGGACAAGTTAGGAAATTAACAAACAAAGAGGAAAGCATGTTGGTTCAATACGTTCAAACAAACAATGGATGTATACACACTTTATATTTATTTAAAATCATATTAAATTCATGTAAAATTGCATTTAAATTCATTTAAAAATGTATTAAATCTATTTGAAAGAGTATTAAATTCAAATATTCTTATCAAACCTACAGCAGAAGAACAAGATTTGTTAGCTATGTCATTACTCAAACAAATAGCTTCCACTTTTCAATAATTTGTTTTAATTTTTTGTTGATTATAAACTTCCAAATTAGTAAAGACATGCGTGTATTTTAAATAATATAAAATAAAAATATTTCTCCGTATTTACACAATTTTTATAAAATACTTAATTTAAAATTATTTAATTAATTAAAATTTCAATAAAATTTCATGTTCTATGTGCTTTATTATTTTGCAATTACAACATTTTTATTTAATTTAAAGTTATTTTTTTAATTTAAAATTTCAAAAAAATTTCTTGCTTTATCCACGTTTCATTTTGCTTTATTTTAATAAACTGCTTCATGTGTTAAAATCTATGCGTCATTTCTATCTTTTAATAAGTAAAACAACTTCTCCTAATCGCTCGATCAATCTCGTCTGGCATACAGAGAAAATTACTGCATAAGTTCACTGACGTGGAGAAGTGTCTCTCTAGAGAGACGCTTGTGAAACAGTTCCTGTTTTTGGCTATGGGAACGATTCACTCAGTGAAGATAGAGTTGATGTCTGGTTAAGCCTTTCCATATCCGTTCATTTGTCAGATATAATGACAAGATCTGCAAGATATGGAAGATTGTAAAGTCTTTAATGAGTTTCACAAAACATTTGCAACCATCTTTCAGGATTTATGTGAGAAGGGGTGTTCTCGACGTGTGAGCTCTTGCACTGTATCCCAAACAGGCCGCTTTGAACATCTTTTGCAACGTTGACGCAATTATTGTCCATTTCTGGCCATATGTTCATATGTTATTTTCTTTGTTCCTTTTCTGGTCAGCCATCTCCTCTTGAAGTTTGTCCCTATTGTTTTTGTTCACTCTGTATAAGCCAACCCCAATGTGAGCAGTGTTGGAAATTCGGTTAAGAACAATACCAAAGTTTAATTTCTTTATTGACATGTATTTTGCTTTGTCATAGCGAAATAACCTGATAAGCGTCTGTTTATTTCGAAATTTCCTCGAGTAAATCTCGGTTTAATCACTGAATCTTAAATAAATCTTACATGAATCTCTGAATCCCATAGTCAATCCGTGAATCTTCGGTTGATTCCAGGAATTCCGACAAAGTTTTGAATCTGTTAACAATTCCCTGAATCTTGATCAAATTATCAAGATTCATGAATCTTTGCCATAATTTTGTAGAATGTCAGACCCCTCGGGAAATACGCTTCCCGGTTGCTCTATTCTCACACGCCATCTTGCTTGCCTCACTTCCTCTTCCTTCCCAAACCTTCCCGCTTCTGAGTGCGTTCACGAAGGCTAAGATCAAACACTCTCATTGGTGAGAAGAGTTAGCGTTTGGTCGGTCAGAAATCCCGGTGAGAAAGCGGTGATGTCATTTTAACGCGGTCAAAAACGCCAGTTAAGGGCCGTTCACACTCACGCGGGAACGCGTCCGTCCGACTACGCGTCCGTCTTTGCCGATGAGAGAACGGACGCATCGTTGTGCCCACTGACGCGTCATGTGCCGGAGCATGAGGAGAGAGTCGGCCACAGCAGGAGAGAGTCTCTCTGAGAGACACGGCGGTTACCAGTCTCTCTGGCATTACATTGTTCGCAGTCATAATTTGTTGTGAAAGCATGGCAGTAAAATCAAAATACAAGCGCTTAATATTCTTATCCTATTTATATTCACGTGTGCATAGTTTTCTGCCTGAAGTAGTTTAGAAAAGCTATAGGAAAAAACTTTTTAACTATCGCTGATCATCACGATGTTAACCAAGCTATCGAAGTGCCGACCGATCGTGTTTAATTTTGCGATCTAACTTCTTAAAAGAAATTAAAATATTCAGAATCGTTCCTATAAATTAATTAAAACAGCATATAATCAAAATATTTCTCGTTCCTATAAATTAATTAAAACAGCAATCTTTTTAATAATTATCTATAGATTAGCTAGGTCAGCAGTGGCAATTTTATCATCGGCCATTTTCCTTTCCTCCCTTGCTCGATTGTGATTGGATAAAGGTCGTCCGTCAGTTGAGAAAAGTTGAACATTTTTTAATGCTATCTGGCAGAGGCAATTCTCAATGCGTTCACAGAAGTGAATAAATTGCACATGCGCAGTTATGTCCGTTTGGTCATCAGCCCCCACGTGTGCATTGAAGTCGCCCATCAGGATGACGGAATCTGCACTCCCTCTCCTGCTAAGAGCAGCATCAACTTCATCTAGAAAAAGTGGGTACTCTGTGACTGCATTCGGAGCATATGCAACGAATAGAGAGAGAGACCGTTTCCCTATCTGAAGCCTCAGGAGACACAGTCTTCCACCTAAGGGGGTCCAATCTGCAATATAATCTGCCAGTCGTGGACTTGTGAGTATCCTGGGCAGTCATGTTAGGGTCGACACCAGAGTAGAAAAGCTTCCACCCTCCTTCTAAGTCCACAGTTCCAGAACCCGGACGTTTTGTAGAGGTAATACCTATGATATCTAGTCGATACCGTTTGGCTTCCTCCACTAACTCCGATTCCTTTCCTGTCATGGAGAATACGTTCCAAGTGCCGATTAACAGCACTCGATCCCGTTGTCGCTTTACCCGTTTCTCCTCCTAGGTAAAGGCATGCGCTACCCCCGACCGTTTCCCCAAGCGCATAGCGAGTGCACTAGTGGGGCTTCTCGGAGGCATTGCTCCGAGATAACTGCCAGGAGACTGTCGACAATTTTTCGAACGAGAGCCTCTGCCTAACTCCCGAACGCGGGTGACTTTAACCTGCGCCACACACGTTGCAGTATGAATTCTCTCATTCGTCGACATCATGAGATATATGTTTGTTTCACTTCTCAACCATGACCTTTCTGGTAAGGGTGCCCCTAAAGTAGCTGTGCTACAACCAGCATAGCTCACAGAATCCCTGAAACACCCAAACCCCTGACCCACGGTGAGGGGGCATTTTCTCA
Organism: Rhysida immarginata; assembly: GCA_023313115.1. NCBI lineage: Eukaryota > Metazoa > Arthropoda > Chilopoda > Scolopendromorpha > Scolopendridae > Rhysida > Rhysida immarginata. The sequence goes on along the minus strand of JAHWFO010035192.1, from coordinate 62,853 downwards.
GGGGTTGACCAAACGTGGAAAGGCGTGATTGGGAGGAATGGTGACCCCGATTTAAATGCGAATGGGAGGTGCTTGTTGGATCTCTGTTGCAACAATGGACTTTCCATCACAAACACCTTCTTCCAGCACAGGGATGTCCATAAGTATAAATGGTACAGGGATGCAATGGACCAGAAGTCACTGATTGATTTTGTAATTGTTTCAGCCGACTTATTCCGATCAGTGTTGGATACTCGTGTGAGAAGAGGGGCAGAACTATCAACTGATCACCTTGTTGTCTGCACTTTGCGGTTCTCTGAATCCATGCCAACCAAGCGAAATACTAGGTTCAGACAAACTTGGCGCATCAAATGGGAGGCATTGGAGGATAGAGCTGTGAGGAAGACCTTTGCAGATAGCATATCTTCAAGTTTCAAAGAACTACCCAGTGATCGTGGTACTGTTGAAGAGGAGTGGCAGTTCTTTAAAACTGCTGTGATTACTTCGGCTGCATTGTGCTGTGGTCGTAAGCGGCTGAGTGTGGCGCAGGGCGGTGAGAAAAGGACTGCGTGGTGGAACGGTGAAGTCCAAGAAGCTGTCAAGGCAAAGAAGGCAGCCTATTTGCTATGGCTTGCAAATAAGTCAACTTCGAGTCGAGTGCGGTACACTGAGGCGCGAAAAGCAACAGCAAAGACAGTATCAACAGCTAAAGCCAAGGCCTGGGAAAAGTTCAGGGAGAAATTGGAGGCAGACTATGGTTTGGCAAACAAGGTGTTCTGGCAGACCGTGCGCCGCCTCCGTGGAAAGAAGTCTCTTTCATCACAAACTATTAAGAGTTCAGATGGGAGGCTTCTGAAAATGGAGAAGAGCGTATTGCATAGGTGGAAGGAATACTTTGCATCTCTTCTTAATCCGGTGACAACAACGACTGAGGCATACGAGGTGCACTTTGGAGCAGAGAATAGTCACAGTAGCATCACTGAAACAGAAGTCAGATGGGCAATTAAGTCTCTGAAGACTGGCAAAGCTGCAGGTGATGATGTTAAAGGCCTTAAATCAGGATGACTCGAGTGTGTCAGGTTGCTTGGATATCTGAATAGGCCCCTAAGCAATGGCGGACAGGAATTGTGATCCCTATCTTCAAAAAGGGAGATCAGAGAGATTGCAACAACTATCGAGGCATCTCTTTGCTCAGCATTCCTGGGAAAGTGTACTCTAAGTGTCTGGAGAAGAGAAGTCGGGAAATAGTCGACTCCAAACTGTCGGGGGAGCAGTGTGGTTTCCGACCTGGCCGAAGCACGACGGATCACATCTTTGCTCTAAGGCAAATCTTTGAGAAATCCTGGGAGTATGCAAAAGAGGTCTACGCTTGCTTTGTGGACCTCGAAAAAGCATATGACAGAGTTCCTCGGGAGAAGCTCTGGCAAGTGTTGCAAGAGTATGGAGTGGATGGGCAATTACTGGTTGCTATCATGTCTCTGTACGAAAGCTCTGAGATGTGTGTCCGGATAAATGGCATTAAGTCAAGACCATTCACCGTGGGTGTTGGACTCTGCCAAGGGTGCATACTGTCGCCTCTCTTGTTCATTATCTTTATGGACTGGATAGACAGGGGCAGCCGAGGCGATGAGCGTGTTTGTGTGGGCGACTGCCTGGTGGAGAGGTTGCTCTTTGCTGACGACCTTGTCCTGCTTGGGTCTTCTCGCGCGAACCTTCAGCATGCACTAGACCGGTTTGCAGCCAAATGTGAAGAAGCTGGGATGAAGACCAGTGTGGCTAAAACCGAAGTTCTGGTCCTTTCAAGACAGCCTGCTCAGTGAACTCTCCATGTCAGGGGAGCCTCATTGAGACAGGTGGAGAAATTCAAGTATCTCGGGATTGCATTGGATGCTCGGATCGGTGCAGCAAGCTGTGTCAGACGTGAACTGTGGCTATCCGTGGTAACAAAACGCAAGCTGGGTAACAAAGCCAAGCTCTCCATCTTCAAATCTATCTTTGTCCCCATTCTCACCTATGGTCATGAGGCTTGGGTAATGACTGAAAGAGTGCGATCGCGGGTACAAGCGGCCGAAATGAGATTTCTGAGAGGTGTGGCAGGTTTTTCCCTACTAGATAGAGTGTACAGCAGCACAATAAGGGAATCTTTGGGTGTTGAGCCGCTACTTCTCCGCATTGAGAGATCTCAGTTGCGCTGGTATGGCCATGTGATACGGATGCCGCAAACTAGTCTTCCTAGGCAGTTATTTTCCAAGCCGGTGGGTAAGAGACCAAGGGGTCGGCCTAGAACCAGTTGGCTAGACTACATGGAGAATCTGGGTTCGAGTTGCTTGGATATTACCAGGGAGGACATGCGCCTGATGGCGGAAGATCGCGATCGCTGGGCGGAAGTAAGTAAGCAGTTATGTGCGTCGCCATCCGTCCGTCACTTGACTGACCAGTGTGAACCAACCATTAGTGCTACTATGCCTAACAGGTTAGTCTAACCGTCCTCATCGGTCTCAGTGGCTCAGTGGTTGCGTGATCGCCTCCGATGCCCGAGGACATGGGTTCGATCCCGGCCGAGGACGACGAGGATTTTTTCAGGGGGGGAATCCTGAGATCACGCACTTCCTTCGGAAGGGAAGTAAAGCCGTTGGTCCCGTGTAGTTGTTTGCCGGCTGCACGTTAAAGAACCCTTGTGAGGCAAAATTTGCGGCCCCTATAACGCTGTCCTGAAGTGGGCATAGCAGTTGAAAAGGACGTTAATACCAAATAAACCAAACAAAAGCTAACCGTCCTCACCAAGAAAAAGACGGTTAGCCCAGTGAGAAAATACTTCATCATTCTCTCACTGGTGAGGGTTTTTGACCACAGCCAAATACACATATCTTCCAGGATGAGGAAGGTTTTCATCGCGTATTTGTTTACCTTTTGTCAAGTCACATTACCCAACTTGCAGATCAGGAATTCTTCTTTTCCAAAGCTTAAGAAAACTGATGAACACACATAAGAAATTAATAAATGTAAACTGGAGTTTTAGTCTCCTTCATCTGATGGTTTTTTGAATGCATACACCACCCTACAGAGCCGGTTTTAGGCAATTTGTCACCTGAGGCAACATTACTAAATGGCGCCCTCTTCCATCTGCACATTAAGTACAATAATCATTACAAGAGTTTTAAACAAATGTTTACAAATGTTAAAAGTGGTGTGAAATTAAAAATAATGAAAAAAAAACAAAAAAGTATGTAAAACAGAAAAATAATGGAAATTTGGCGCCCCCTTACAACTGTCACCCGAGGCGAGTGCCTCACTTGCCACACCCTAGATCCGGCTCTGCCACCCTGAAATAATGGACCGGACAAGCCCATTTTTGAGCGTTAACGCACATCTTCATCTGAGTTCATTTGTGAGCGTGATCGGATATCTTTGTCTGAGTTCATTTCACATTGTTGTGAATGTAAAATGGATTATAAAATTTAAAAAAAAAAAAGTTCTTTGAAACAGGCTGTTATCATTGCCATATTGGCATGATGTCCATCCGGAAATTTTCGGATAAACCTTTACAACTACGGTCAAGTGTTGGTATTGTGCTGAGTCTCTTTCCGGAAATGTCGGACGTCCTGCAAAAGTCACCTAACTCGAACGAGAGTGCTCCAGCGCGAGTTTAAAAATGCTAAAAGATCCTGCATATCATCAATAGCGGGCAATAGGGATCTTAGAACATGATCATACTCTATGGAATTTCTAACCAAATGACTACTGTACGTATATATGGGATCTTTGTAACAGATATATGAAAAAACTTATAAAGTGATGGTAGAAAACAGAAGCTATGATAAATAAATATCAAGTTTATATAATTAAAAATGGATGGAAAACGATAAGCTCAGTTGGTAGAGGCAAGGAGCTAGATATTCCTGGTCCCTGGATTGAATCCAGGTCGCGGAATTTTTCCTTTTATTTTTCAGCCATATTTATTCATTTTTCTTTGGTTTTCTTGTTTAAATAACATCTTCTGAATGAAGATTCAAAAGCAGATTTGAGAGTAAATACAAACCAACCTCTCACCACTGAAGAAGGCAATCAGACTCCAATGTGTTAAACCCATTTTCCAAGCATCATCTGAGAACGCGAAATTCTATACAAAGAGCCAACACCACCTAGATAGAAGGCCTGATAACGGAAATGTCACACATTATTACATCATTTACGATAATTGGTAAATGGTCTTAGGAGGATTTTTTTCACGTTATTACCTCCGATACTGATGAATAAATAGATAAAAATAGTAAAGAAAATTCCACGGCCTGGACTCGAACCAGGGACCTTCGAGTTACCGCCCTGATGCTCTAAAAATAAGTTTTGAGACGTTTTTATGTTTGTAAGTATGTTTGAAAAGTAAGTATGTACCCACAAAGTTGTTTCGTGTCTTTTCATTTGAACACCCCTCAGAGAACTATACTGTTTATTCAATGCATCGATAGTGGACTGTTTTAACATTTGAATCTAGTTGGTGTTTCACAATTGGACGACAGCATTTATACTGATGGCAAAAAAGTGGACTGTAATCTGACAGATAAATTTGAATATTGGTTTCCACTGCGCTAATTTCTGGAAGGTATTGATATCCTATGTAATTCACTTAAGGCCGGTTCTACCAACCTCGGATAAATCCTGAGATAGCTATCCAAGGTTTAAACTTAAACCCGGTATACCGCTTAAGTTGCGTTCTACCAACATTTTTTATCCCTCAGATAACTTTATCTGAAGTATAGGCTGTGAGGAGTTGAAAACCCCGAAGTCTGGTGGCGGATTATAAAACTTAAAAATCCAGACGTCTCCTCCCGACGTCTGGAGGAGACGATAACATCAAGCCAGTAAGCATAAAGCAAACTATGTCATCAAATATTAATTGTTGCGTTTATGGTTGCTCAAATACCTATAAAAAAATACTCAAGTAGTACAGTTTTATCGTTTTTCCTAATGGATAACTGCATCAAGTTAGGTTTTAAAAACGGATTCAAGCTTTGAAGAGACAAAGGTGAGCGCTGTGTTGTTAACATGCATGGAACACCTAAGAAGAAATCTCCAGGCCGAAATTTTATTTTTCTATGTATGATTTTTAGCTATCCGTTAAATACTGTTTACTTTATTATCCTGTGTTTTAATGTCTTAAAGTAAAGTGGTGCGCGCAGCACAATTGATGATGCTCACAATTTCTAATGATCTTTGTTTTTCTTCTAGAGTTGGAGTTGACACTGCTTCTTTGCCCTATGTAATGATGACATTTAGCATTAAAAAGAAAAACAGTTTGCTTCAATGTAAAAAAATAAATTAAAAGTGTATCGCTTACTGGAAAATTAAATATTGTGCTAATTAAAGCACCTTGCACCCCAGTTTTTTACTTGGATTTTTCCAAGTCATGGGAAAATTAATTTTCCCTTAATCTTATCCTCATTGACATAACCTATGATTGCTGCCACATGCTTGCAACCACCTAAATCATCTTTACATTGGCACATAAAGAATCTATTTCACGTGTTGCTGAAAGCTAATAAAAACGATTAAATGAAAAACGATTAAAAATTAAAAGGAAAAAAAAAGTTTAGAAAAAAATAAGGTTTCTTTTATTTTACCTTAATTTCAATGATATAATTTCAATGATGAAATTACCTTAATTTTAATGAGCTCTGAGTGAGTTCTCCTATCAAATTGTTTGAAAGAATGTCACTAGGTGGCAAACTTGTTGTTTTTCCCATGAACTCCTCACACTCTATAGAGCACAAGCAATGTAAGGCGCACTGTGATTGGTCAGTTTGATATATAGTGCTTCCATCTATCGTGAAAAAACAAAAATATTCATTCCAGTCCATAGTAAAAGGCCTGTGCATTTGGTATAAAAACATGGAAACACGAGCGTTTTAATATTATGTTATGAAATCCTGCTATCTGCCGGCGGTATCAGTAGATTTTCTATTAAAAACGTGTTTGAAAATAATAAAACTTATATTATTTTAAGCAGATTTATTATTTTAAGAAATGAACTTTGAAGATTTGTTTATTTCTTAAAACAAAATAATAAATCTGACTAAAATAATATAAGTTTTATTCTTTTCAAACACGTTTTTAATATAAAGTCTAATGATAAATAAAGTCTAAATCCGAGGGGTAAAATCTTTGACAAAGGTAAAACGAATATCTACGAATCTCACCGAATTTGTTCTGAATCCCATGTTTTTGAATCCTGAATCTGATTTCTGGAGCCGATATATTAAACGATATTCTCGTAAAAATGAGACGAGAAAACATTTCCTGCTTTTGGCTATGGGAACCATTCACTCTGTGAAGATCGAGTTGATGTCTGGTTAAGCCTTTCCGTATTCATTCATTTGTTCATTCTTGTGTCGTGAATGTGGTTGTGAAGACATAATGACAGGATCTGCAATGTATGGAAGATTGTATAGCGTTTAGTGTGTTTCACAAAACATCTGCAACCATCTTTCAGGATTTCTGTGAGAATGGGTCCTCTTGTCGTGTGAACTTTACACTGCATCTCAAACAGGCCGCTTCGAACATCTTTTGCAACGTTGACGCAATTATTTCTGGCCATATGTTCATACACGGTGAATATAAAAAGTATCGGGAAAAGTTCCAGAAAAATAGATTTATTACAGATATTGCTACAAAACCTTAAAATTCTTCAAATTACATCCCTTGAGCGTCGACACTCTTTTGCCAGCAGCTTTTCCATAACTCGAAGGCTCCCTGGTAGGCAGATTCTGGAAGGTCCTTAAGGGTACGCATGCAAGGTTCTTCCACGGCACTTAGGGTCCAGTGGTGGAGGATTTGACTTTTGGGAATAGGAAAAAGTCTGCTGGGCCAAGTCGGGACTGGAAGGGGGCTGGGAAATCGTGGCGACGCATTTGCGTCAGGTAGTCGGTCACCTGGAGCAGGTGTGGCTGGGTGCATTGTCGTGATGCAATTTCTAATTTATGGCGCTGGCTGGCCTCACCCGGTTGACCCTTCTCTTCTTAGGTGGCACTTCACGCACATGTTGCACGTTGTCGTCGGTTCTTGATGTCGACAGCCATCCAGCATGGGGCTCGTCCTCCACACTCTCTCGGCCATCTTTGAAGAGCCTGTGCCACTTAAAAACTGCAGTTTGTGACATGCTTTCATCCTTGAACACTTGGTGAATCATGCCCAACGTCTCCATACCCGATTTCCCCAGTCCAACACAATATTTGATGGTGTACCGCTGTTCAGTCGTTCGCCACATTTTGAGTTTGCACCAAGTCACTCGAAGGGGTCCACTGAAACTTCGATCTGGCCTAAACAAACACTCGCAGGTGACTGATGCTTGGCACGTTTTGAAGGTCAGACCACACACCAACGAGCACGCTGGATGTGAGCGCGTTGCAACTGCAGTCACATCAAGAAAAAGTTGTTCCCGATACTTTTTTTTATACAAACACTATGTGATTTTTTTTGTTTCTTTTCTGGTCAGGAATCTCCTGTTGAGGTTTGTCCTTATTGTTTTCTTTCACTCTGTCTAAGCCAACTCAAAAACGAGCAGTGTTGGGAACTCGGTTAAAAACAATGCCAAAGTCTAGTTTCTTTATTGACATGTATTTTGTTTTGTCATAGCGAAATAACCTGATAAACGTCTGTTTATTTCAAAATTTCCCTGCGTAAATCTCGGTTTAATCATTGAATCTTAAATAAATCTTACACGAATCTCTGAATCCCGTAGTGAATTTGTGAATCTCGGAGGATTCCAGGTATTCCTACAAACTTTTGAATCTGTTAACAATTCCCTGATTCTTAATCAAATTATCAAGATTCATGAATCTTTGCCATAATTTTGTTGAATGTCAGACCCCTTGCATAAACCTAAAAATTCGATTTTCCCAATTTTGGTATAAAAAACAGGCAAATCCACAGGTCCTTTACTATCTCGTAGGCCGTGTCCAGTCAGTGCATAGCCTACAATGATAAGAGAAAGCCCTCTATCATGGAAAAAAAGAAAAGTTTCCCAGTCAGTGTTGATGTGAAAATGCGGCATGGCAGAAAAAACAAACGAGAAAAACAAATTCAGCTGGAGAACTCAGACCTCAGGACGAAAAACTTCCGTTTCGTTTCGCCTTTTGGGGGCTATGTTGTTGATCATTGAAAATGAAATACAGACAGGTAATCTAGATCTAATCTGTTGTTCACTTGCACCCTAAGACTTATTCCTACCATCGTAGTTGAAAATGGTAATTATATAACAGGAAATACTATGGTTTTGTAGGCACTTTCAAATCGAAGCAGACCGGAAGTACCGCCATTAACGTTTGTAAATTTGAGCGAAACGATTCACTATCCGAAGAATAAAGTGTCTATCCGACCTCTAGAGGACCGTATAACTTTATCAGGATATCTTCAGTTTATTTTGGTGTTTATCTGAGGATTTATCCTATCTGAGGATGGTAGAACACAGTTTTGACTTATCTTAGCTTTATTCCAGTACTTATTCTATCTGAGGATTTATCCGAGATTGGTAGAACCGGGCCTTCATCAATTTGGATTTATGTATTTGAACTTTTATATCAATTTACATTTATCAAAAAGCTACATATAAGAATGCACGCTTGGTCTGTACGTTTATCCGGCAGTCAGCCGTTTGCAAGATAACTTTTAAACGGATTAACTTTTTCAAATTCCGTTTTCAGAAATATGATCATCAATGTCTTAGCTCGGCTGTATCAACTTTTCAGGCTTTTTCGTGGAACCCTTCAAGTCGAATTCACGTGCTAAAACAGTGTCCATAAAAGATACCAAGATAATGACATGCCATATAACAATCGATTCGTCAAGAATGAATACACTATTACTTTCTGTTCTTCCAATAAGCATTAATAATATGGGCACGCGCACCTGAAACCGCTTTGCGGAGGCTCATTATCTCAATCACTCAATAATTGTACAGCGTTGAGAAATAAACTAGACGTAAATTTGGAAAGATTTAAATGATTTTTTGTTAGTTATTAGTAATTTTAGCCAAACTTTAAATTCTCGAATTTATTATTACTTCTACATCACAGTTAAAGCTCCATCTTGAATGTTTACAAGATTTTATTATATTTTCAATGTATTTGCTTTTCAGTGGCAGCTCATAACTAAAATTTCTAGGGGTGCTGCATGAGAAAATTGTAATTTCTTCATGAACTAGGGAATAGCTACTGACATTAAGCTGAAGGATATGTAATATACATGTATAAGAATAGTATTAAAGAAAAACAAAATACAATACGAGTAAGTAAAACTCGTATATTGAATATTATTCATATCGAAAGTAAAACTGGGGGTGCTGCAGTGCCGCAGTGCCTATGGACGAGCCGCCACTGTTGCTTTTATTACTTTGGAAGTAATTTACTAGCTTAAATAAAATGACAGAGTGGCATTTGTTGGATCGGGGACGAACAATACAGCAATAGGGAATGATGACTCCCGTTACATTCTATAGGAAACCGATGGAATGCCAGGAGAATGCCTTTTACCTGAGTGATTCGTTCCCACTATGTAATCCGGTGATGGTAGAGTCATGCGTAGGCGAGTTTTCCCTTGTTATGCTTGGGTTTCTTGTACATGGATTAATGGCATAATGTCTTCTAATGCATTCATGACCATTTTGGAAAATCAGGCCTTTTCTACTCTGTTGTAATTTTCGGACGCGAGGATTTTTTTTCCAAAGCTATAGATAATGCATCATGTAATGTTTGTTTCTATCAGGGACTAAAACAAAGACATGGATGTTCATCGTCTCCCATTGCCAACATTTGAGCCCTGTCAAACACTTATGAGACGTATTTAAGGATACATCAGCCATCCTACATCAACTACTAAACTGTTCATCCATTTGAAAAGGAACAGAACAAATATCTTGGTTTATCATCGCAACCTTGTTGAACACTAAAGAAATAATTTAGAAAATTCACGTAGATTTAGAAATTCCTCAACTTTTTAAGGCTCATATTTTCATTTTTTTGTTTGTTTGCTGGAGTTTTGAGCAAAGAATCGAATTACGTTTGTTAACGGAACCACGAGGAGGGTGGGAGAGGCTGTTTCAGTTTAATTACGTATTTAAATTTTCCTCTAATGCATAATTGCCCTTTCCGTGATATTTATGCAAAACTGCGCCATCATTGGCAATTATTTATGGACTTTAAAATAACAACTTTAAAAAAACAACTTTAAAAAAAATTTAAGAACCATCAATAATTATTTGATCATACCATTGTATCACCTAAAAGTGATACCTTAAATAATACTAAGAAATATGATAGTCTTTGCTGCTTTGCGCCGACATACAAGTCCATTGACACAGGCATAGATATCAGCAAGCTATGTTAATCCTAAGGAATTCCTAGATTCTTTGGAAACCTCTGAAATCCCATAGACGATTTCATGCTAACATGATAATGAGACACGCGGATGCCCAATAGAACTTCCGGAGGGCAAGAAAATTCAAACTGCTGCACAAAACTGCGAAATGCAGGTTTTTTTAGATTTCCCACAAATGAACCCCAGTAAAATATTTTTATTCTTTAAATGTATTATTAATTACTGTTATTGCACTAACCTAGCTAATATAACTTAAAAAACTGATTTTCTCATTTTGAAAAATTTGTAATCGTGCACATCAGCATCAGTATGCTTAACGGCTCATCAAAAGCCTTGAATGTGGATGCATTGTCATTACGGAAGAATTTATAAACTAGCTGATATACCCAGCGTTGCTCGGGCTGTTTGTGTGATGAAATTTTGCAATATCTGAATTTGAATATAAATAAGAACACAAAAAATCTTTAATCACGTAATATTCACTTAGGCAAAACGAAAAGAATTCTTTAAAATCCTCGCACTGGAATTTTGTGTCCAATTGGGTTTGCCCAGGAAAATTCGACATTGCATCCTTAACAAAAATTAAGCAAAAACTGTGGAATGGAACAACCAAAATCGGATGGAAAATCTTATCCACAAGGGTATTTGGAATACCAGATACGTACACTATATGATCAAAAATATCCGGACACCCCTCACAGATCATCGATTGGCCCAATGTCACATGATAATGACTTGCACATCATTTAAATAGCTTCCCACACCTTCAGACACAACTCTGCTTAGACATTGGCAAGAATGGGTCGTTCGGCAGAGCTCAGTGAGTTCCAACGTGGAACCATCGTTGGATGTCACCTATGCGGCAAGTCCGTGCGTGACATTTCCAGCCTTCTTCAGATACCCAAGTCAACAGTAGGCGATGTCATTATGAAATGGAAGACCCGGGGAACCAACAACAGTTCAACAACGAACCGGTAGACCCAAGAAACTAACGGACAGAGACCGTCGAGTGCTTCGTCGTGTCACCCGCAGCAACCGGAAGTCCTCGGCGGAAAAAATTGCAACAGAGTTTCGAAACGCCTCTGCAAATGATGCCAGTACCATGACAATTCGTCGGGAACTGCACACAATGGGATTCCATGGCCGTGCTGCTGCCCACAATCCCCACATCAGCAGGGTCAACGCCAAGCGACGTCTGGAGTGGTGCAAAGCCCACAGAAACTGGACAATGGACCAATGGAAACGTGTAATGTGGACAGACGAATCTCGCTACACAGTCTGGCAATCCGATGGACGAGTTTGGGTTTGCTGCATACCTGGAGAATGCTTCTTACCTGAGTGCACAGAGCCCACAGTCAAGTTCGGAGGAGGAGGAGTCATGGTGTGGGGCTCATTTTCATGGTACGGACTGGGCCAGCTCGTTCCTGTGCAAGGAATCATGAACTCCGACCGTTATCTGAATGTTTTGGACAACTGTGCACTTCCAGCGTTGCGGCAATTTTTCGCAAACGGGCCATTTCTCTACCAACACGACAATGCTCCGTGCCACAAAGCGAGGCGTGTACAGCAGTGGTTTGCGGACTCAGGGGTCGAAGAAATGGGTTGGCCGGCACAAAGTCCCGACCTCAATCCTATAGAGAGTCTGTGGGATGAATTGGAAAGACGCTTGCGGGCCAGATCACATCGGCCAACTTCTGTACCTGAACTGATTCTCGCTCTTCGGGAGGAATGGAGGAACATTCCGGAAAGTACCTACCAACATTTGGTGGAAAGTCTTCCCCGAAGGGTGGAAGCTGTGATTCGGGCAAAAGGGTGTGCAACGCCCTATTGTTTTCCATGAAATCGTGGCTAGAACGCAAACGTGCATGTGTCCGGATATTTGTGATCATATAGTGTATTTCAAATCTCCTTGTGAATAAACCGAGAGGGCTAGGGCATTAGGCTTTCTAGTTCTCGAGTCCGCCTGGCCGTGGGTTCGAATCCGCCGTGGGCATGGATGTTTATGTTTGTCCCGGGCTGTGTACAGATATAACTTGTGTAAAAGACGCAAAATCACCATAGTAGTCGACGCCAAATTTCTAGACCCCCCCCTTGTGAATAAGAGGTTACCTCCGATTTTGATAGCATCCTTAACATTTTAGAATATCAAAGAAAGGATTTGGGTATTAAGTTATTTCTGTCTATATTTAAAATATTTCATAGATGGAATATGAGAGTTGAAGAACTCTGTTTAGCCTGATCAACATTCTTCATGAACATGCAACGTCGAGAATCAGACGCTGACAAAGAAAGGCTGAGTAAAAGAGAACAGAGAACTTTTGAATTTTCATTCGTGAATTTAGCACAATCGTGAATTCAGCTGAGCCGTGAACTGAGAAGAGTTGTGGCCAGAGTTGTGATTGTGGTGGGGTTTTTTTTGTGTGTTTTCATTTGTGGCTTGGAGTTGAACTTTGTACCATCAGTGCGTACAGTCGTTGCACAGCTGAGAAATATTACAGTGAAATCTGTTCTGCAATGGCAACAAAACAAAAACGCCGGCAAATTAATCTTAGTGAAAAATTACAGATGATTGAGTAAGTAGATGGCGGGAAAACAAGAAGGTGCTAAAAATTTCGGCATAGCTCCTTCAACATTAAGTACAATTTTAAAAGAACGGGACAGAATTGAGACGTTTGCGAAGAAAAAATCTCGGTCCACAACGTAATAGAATAAGATATGCAAATTTTGAAGTTGTTGAAAAAGCTGTTTTTCAATGGTTTCAAGAAGTAAGATTCAGCGACATTCCAGTAAGTGGTCCTTGTACAAGAAAAAGCTTTAACCTTTGCATCTGCCTTTGGATCAAGTGAACACTTGGAGAACAGGACGCATAAAAGAACTCATTAAAGAATTTGATGCGTGCAATAATTTCAACGCAGATGAAACTGGCATCTTCTACCACTTGCTGCCACATTGTATGCTGGCTTTAAAAGGCGAGTGCTGCAAGGGAGGCAAAAAGTCAAAGCGAAGATTGACTGCACTGTAATGTTGTAATGCTTCTGAACTGAAAAATTGAAACCCCTAATCATCGGAAAATCAGCAAAACCTAGATGTTTCAAAAACGTGCGCTCATTCCCTTGTAGATATCGTGCGAATAAACGCGCATGGATGACTCAGGACAGTTTTGCTGAATGGCTCAATAAACTTGATGCAAAAATGAAAAGTGAAAATCGCAAAATCTTGCTGTTAGTCGACAATTGCTCCGCTCACAATGCACCACCACAATTACGAAACTTTTGTGTTGAGTTTTTTCCACCGAATTGTACAGCAGTTTTGCAGCCACTAGATTTGGGTGTCATCCGTGCTGTTAGGCGGTGTATAGAAGTCGATTACTACACAACTTCTAATGAACATTTCTTTTGATGTGTCGTTGCCTTTAATTGACGTGAAGCAGGCTATTGATTTGATTGCTGCATCCTGGTACTTAGTAAAGGATGAAACAGTATCGAAATGTTGTAAAAAAAGGGATTTTTGAATCATTGCGCAGATACTGACCATAATGTATTAGACAATGATAATTTGCTGAGTAACTCTGAAATACAATCTTTATGGAAATCAATTCAAGAAGCTGGACACATTGAAGAAGCTGTCGATTTTCTGGATTACATCAATGATGATCAGGACGCACTTACCTGCACTGAAGTCACTGATGCTGATATTATTGCAACTGTGTCTAATGCACCCCAGAGGAAGAAGATGATGAAGAGGTAGACATACAAAATGAAGCGATTGACTAGCCACGCATTATGACAAAAGAAGCAAGTGAATGTTTTTCTAAATTAGAATAATTTGTAACTAGTCGGGAAAAAGTTCCTCAAAAAGTTCCTATATTTGAAAACATGCATGCACTAGAAGAGTTCTTGTTAAAAGAAAATACTAAAAATTTTGTTCAATCAAAAATGACAAACTTTTTAAGCATCAGTGTGTATTTTTGATAATTTATATAAACTACATATTTAGAAAAACAAGAAACAAACTACATATTTATCTGTGTTTTAAATTGTACAGTACAGTTATTAAAAATTAAACAGGCTGATAATTTTTGCGTTCATTAAAACGAAATTTCATTATAACGAATTAATTTAAGCTCCCTACAATTTCGTTATAACGTGGTTCGACCTGTATCCTGTAGGGATACGAGATCACGTTCATTAATAGGATACTTTTGGTTGAGGCAATTTATGTATTCTGTCTAGCACAGCATATCTAAACTCTGAAGTGCCATTCCAAATCACAGAAGCATAGTCAAGGTGTGGAAGAACAAACGACTTGTATAATTTCATGAAGGTTCCTGGATGAGTAAAGCTAATCTTATTATGCAGTATGCAGCGGAGTGCTCTCCTTTCTTTCTTTGCAATGTAGTCCACATGATGCCTATAGGTCAGGTGGTCATCAAAAACCACTCCCAGATTGGAGGGAGAGTTGGTGTGAACTGATGCACTAATAAAAGTCAATTGGTCGGAATCTGCGAGTGAACCTGACCACAGCACTTTTTGAGGGGTTGATTGGCTTGCCATTAAACATGTCAATGTTATTGAGGTCACCCTGGAAGGCTAAGGCTAAGGCATCAGCTTTAAATTCTGAAGAGAATGCAATGGCCAATAGTTTAATTGTTTTGCGAAATAATTATTGTCACCAAGTTTGGTGACTGTTCATGAATCCAAGGCTCTCGTTAGTGATGCTCCATCGGAAGGCAAGCTTGGTCGTATTATGTCGCCATTTCTTGATGACACAGAAAGATTGGCGTTGTTGCCTTTGCAAATACAGAAGCGCGAGCGTCGTAAGAAGAGAAAGCGGAAATGGCGCAGAAAGGTGCACAAGCGTTTACGGAACGAGCGGGAAAATTTAGATCGTGGAGAGAGTCACGAGGTCAACAAGAAAGGTCACGAAAATTTACCTCCCGTTGCCCACGCATCGAGCTCATGAGGAACGTCGTAGAAACTTTTGCAGAAGGACCTAACTGTGCTTTGAGCACCGCAGTTTCCGTGGAAAACTCTTGCGACCATTTGGAAAGGAAAGGGAACGACGACCGGCTAATCTGTCGCCGTTTCATGCGAATTTCGTTAACTGTATTGTGTTCCCCTGTTATGAACTTTGCAGTGCCAGCTCGCCGAGACCAGTGCTTTGGAGGATTTCACGCCGCAGACGCTCAGCCTAGCGTGACCTCTTCAGCCTCGCCGAGTTGGATGCACCTACTCGCCTGTCCGTTGAGGAGCAGCCTAATTCAACCATTGTGCCGTCGCCGAGACACTGCAACGCAGCTAGAACGCTGGTAGTTGCTGACTACTTGGACGCCGTAGATTTGCAACGTGTTGGAGGATTGGACTCCTTATTAATCCCGGCTGGAATCTCCACCTGAATTCTAATTAGTTTTTATAATTTTTCTATCTCTCTCGAATTTAGATATCAACAGCTTCAAGCCAACTATCAAACGCTTTTGCGTCGCCGTCTGTGAACGGTGTAGTGCGTGGAGCAGCGAGTTCTCATAGTCAAGTATATACCGTGGTCTTAGAAGTTGGACCGTCCTCTCGAATTATGAGGCTCTTTGCTTCACCACTGTCAGAAGATTGTCTTTGATAATTTGCTCGCTGTAAGGAGATTTTTTTCTATCCCTATAACTATATTGTATAGGCCTTCATGGCCAGCCAACTTTCCCTATTTAGTGGCGAGCGATATAAATTAGACGCTCTTATTAGACTGCTAAATCTTTGCGCCCTAAGAGGGGGGTGAGCGGGATTGGCTGATTTATTTTATTGCTAAGGCAGTATTAAATTCTTTCCTCTATTTGTAAACCCGAGGTTAGTCCTGCGGGTCGGGCTGGATTTAATAGTCCGAAAAGCTGTATATCTTATTACAAGCTATACCAGAAAAACTGGCCGCCCAACTTCGTATGAAAGCCGGCCTTACATTAGACGAAGCTATCGATTTTCTCGAGTGGTGGTATCGGTCGCACGATGCTCCTGAAGTAAATATCCAGGAGCCTATGCAAGTTGATACCATTAGCGAAACCCCAAAAAGAGCGGAGCGAAAATCAAATGGTGCTCGCCCAAGGGAAGTAAAATGCTACTCCTGCGGCAAACGCGGCCATTTAGCTAAATCATGTTGCAACAAATCAGAACAATCAGCAGTCCGGAGGCTAGCTAATATGCCTCCTCAACATGAAGAAAAGTTGTGTGTAATAATACTTACCATTAAAGGGGTTACATGCAAAACCCTGATCAACCTGGACCAAGGGTTAGCTAAGCAGCTCAAGTTAACAACAACAAACATTTCCGCCCAAAATAAAAAGGGCCACCCTCGCCAACGGCAGCACTGAGGCCATTACCAAGGCAGTGCATCTGGTGCCCGTCAAAAGCGGCAATTACGCCGATAAACTAAATTTTAATATAGCCCCACTGGGCAGTTTCCAAGTGATCTTAGGCATGTCCTGGATCCAGCAGAAGAAATTACATTATGACTACAATTCACTAAGGTGTGCGAAGGATAAAAAGTTATGGCTGCCTCAATGGAAAAAACAGGAGCTATCCCTGTTGACCTCAACCGACTTGTGCCACATTCTGAAAACGGAACCAGGGATACCCGTAGACGCCATTTTCAGTAAAATTGCCAGAAATAATAATAAAAAAACACTACTGATTGTCGTCCCTCTTTCCAGAAGCTGTTAGACGAATTTAAACCCTTGTTTCGGACGGATCTTCCTAAAGGGATCCCTCCTGCTAGGGCCACCCAACATGAAATTCACCTCGAGCAAACGTTTGCTCCGTTTGACTCGTCCCTATATAAACTATCTAAGGACGAGGAAGCAGAACTGGAAAAGACAATATAAAGTTTATTAAGTTAGGGGCTAATTAAACCATCAACCTCTTCATTTTCCTCCCCCGTCCTGTTCGTAGTTTAGAAGGATGGTGAGCTTAGAATGTGCATTGATTATCGTAAGCTCAATAAAATGACTTATGATAATAACTATGCCATTCCCAGAACGGACGCATTGTCCGATAAACTGGGAGGAGCACGTTATTTCACTAAGCTCGACCTTCTTCAAGCGTACCATCAGATAAGGGTCAAGCCGGTGCACACCAAATTAACCTCCTTTAAGACACCTTTGGGGTCGTTTGAATTTAAAGTTATTCCGTTCGGCCTTAAAGGAGCAGCCTCTGCATTCACTAAAGCAATGAATGAAGCATTATGGGGGCTGCTTAATAAGGAGGTAGTCGTTTATTTTGACGACATATTGGTATTTGCGCCGACCCTATCTTTGCTACGTAAGCAAACACGACGGGTTCTGGAGAGGTTGCAACAAAACAGGTTCTTCTTAAAAATGTCCAAGTGCGTGTTCAGGGCGCGTAAAGTCAACTACTTGGGCTTTACTTTTTCTCAAAAAGGGAAAGGATGTGAAGACAGGCTTACGCACGCCATAAAGGACTGGCCGATGCCTAAAACGCTGCATCAGTTGTGGGTCTCCGATACTCAAGATCTTTGACGAAAGGAGCGACCTCCATATCATGTGCGACACATCAGAGGAGGCGATCGGGGCTGTTGCGTTTCAGCAGTACGAAGGCAAATTGATGCCAATCGCATTCAAGTCGCGGAGATTTAGACCCGAGAAGAGTGGGCAGTCCATCTAAAATAAGGAGTTTTTGGCGGTAGCATATGTGGCACGGCATTGGCGGCACTACCTTCAACAGGTCCAGTCAATTATCTATTCCCACAACCAAGCGGTCACGCGCCTCTTCAACCGGCCAGAGCTATCATGTACGCAAGCAAACGTAGTCCAGTCTCTTATGGAATTTAATGTCTCACTGAAGTACATCAAAGCATCTAGCATCATTATAGCTGACGCTATTTCACGTTATTTCTGTAAGAGCATAGAGACGAGTACTGAGGGTAGCAATTCTCTGAAGGAAGAGGAGGCGAGCATGTCACCAGGTTTGGTGACTGTTCATGAATCCAAGGCTCTCGTTGATGATGCTCCATCGGAGAGCAAGCTTCGTCATATGGTGTCGCCATCTCTTGACAGCACAGAAAGATTGGCGTTGTTGCCTTTGCAAATGCAGAAGCGCAGAGTATCGTAAGAAAAGAAAGCGGAAATGGTGCAGAAAGGTGCACAAGCGTTGGAGGAACGAGCGAAAAAATTTAGATCATGGAGAGGGTCACGAAATCCAACTCGAAAGGTCACGAAAATTTACCTCCTGTCGCCCACACATCGAGCTCTTGAGGTATGCCGTAGAAACTTTTGCAGAAGGTCCTAACTGTGCTTTGAGCTCCGCAGTTTCCGTGGTAAACTCTTGTGACCGTTTGGAAAGGGAAGGGAACGACGACCCGCTAACCTGTTGCCGTTTCATGCGAATTTCATTAACTGTATTGCGTTCCCCTGTTATGAACTTTGCAGTGCCAGCTCGCCGAGACCAGTGCTTCGAAGGATTTCACACTGCTGACACTCAGCCTAGCGTGACCTCTTCAGCTTTGCCGGAGTTGGATGCACCTACTCGCCCGTCCGTTGAGGAGCCGCCTAATTCAACCACTGTGCCGTTGCCGAGACATTGCAACGCAGCTAGAACGCTGGTAGTTGCTGCCTACTTGGACGCCGCAGATTTGCACCGTGTTGGAGGATTGGACTCCATATTAATCCCGGCTGGAACTCCACCTGGATTACCCCTTGGGCGAATGAAGCCTTTTGGCTTTATGGATTGGGCACTCAAGTGCCCTACATAAGGTGGGTGATAGTTTGGTTGATATACGACTACTTTATTTGTGTATGGTATCTCTTTCTCCAATTCATTCCAATATAATTTCCCGCTCGAGCGCGTAGCTTAACCTTAATTTCTGAGATGTTGAATTAAGGCATTTGTACACGCTCCGCCTCGTTGTAACATTAAGCGTCATTCTCGTTGCTTTAAGAGCTTTACTTTTAAGGTTTGTCCTCACTTTCAATAGTGCGATTTAAATTTCGAATTAGTTCTTTTAATTTTTCTATCTCTCTTGAATTTAGCTATCAACGGCTTTAAGGCAACAATCAAATGCTTTTGCGTCGCCGTCTGTGAACGGTGCAGTGCGTGGAGCAGCGAGTTCTCATAGTCAAGCATATACCGTGGTCTTAGAAGTTGGACTGTCCTCTCGAATTTTGAGGCTCTTTGTTTCAACACTGTCAAAAGATTGTCCTTGATAATTTCCTCGCTATAAGGAGATTTTTTTCTATCCCTATAACTATATTGTACAGGCCTTCATGGTCCTATTCCTTGTGATATTTTTGGCCAGTCAACTTTCCCTATTTAGTGGCGAGCAATATAAATTAGACGCTCCTATTAGACTGTTAAATCTTTGCACCCTAAGAGGGGGGCGAGCGGGATTGGCTGATTTATTGTATTGCTAAGGCAGTATTAAATTCTTTCCTCTATTTGTAAACCCGAGATTAGTCCTGCGGGTCGTAATAGTTACAGCTCGTAACTTTACGAGCAGTAAAGCCCGCTGGTTTTGTATTTGAACAGTCGTTCGTATTTACATATTGTAAGACTGAGGCTCGTTCCTCGGTTTTGGGCAAGGCACCGTCCTTAAGCGTTTCTTGCACTTCAGCAAGATCGTAGCCCTTTCAACTTGAAATTGTCTGTATTTAGTTTGATTTTGTCTGTATTTTGTTTGATTTCTTTAACTGTTGAATAAAAATTTATTATTCCAAAAGGTATGCTCTGTTGTCAGTTTTAGTATCTTAAATCTTCCACTGCGTATAACTTTTATTCGTGACATTACTATTATAAATAACTGTTTTACCGTCATCGAGTTCCAGTGCGAGATTTCGTCTTTTTCGGGAAACCATGACATCATGAGGCGACAATGGCGGCAGAAATAATCTGTAAGAAGTTAATGAATAATTCATATAAAACTCTGAAAATTATATTTATAAAATTCAATAAATATCTGTTAATTCCAATTAAATCAAATGTCTGGAAATAAAACAAAATAGTGCACATTTAATGAAAACGACTATTATCACTTAATGATGCCACATATTAGAAAGGTTTTCATTCATACATTTTAAAATCATGTTAATTCAAATTCAGATTATCCCTAGCATTACAGCGATCTGTCAGTCCTAAATCTTCATTTCTAATTAACACTTCATTCTTTCTAGAATTGCCCTTTATCCAAACAGGAAGCATAACATGTAATTTCGTTCTGTTTTGCATATTTCTGTAGAATAGCCCATACAATATAATGTATATATAAAAGGGCTTCACAAAAGCTCATTAATGTATATTTCAAAGGACCAAGCAAAAAATGTATATTAACTTACTAAATACAAATCTAACAGTATTTTCAATGGAAAATTATTGCACTTTTATGTGAGGGATTTTTATGTGAGGGATTTTTGGAAATTATTCCATTTCCAAAAACAAAAAAACCGACGCCATTTTCGAATACAGCGGTTGGCAAAAAAAAAGTTCTCCTTCCTGCAAAAAAATATGTGAACTATATAGCTTTGACGTTTCTAAATCTAAACATGACATCCAAATTGCACCATCACGTACCATTTTTAAGAGAGAGAATTTTATATTAATAAAAAATATTTTATCAATTTTTTTCTACTAAAATGTTTTTCTACAATTCTACATAAAAATGAAAACATGAATAAAGGTATTATTTTAAACCATTAACAAATGAATGAAACGTCTTATGAAACCTCATTTTCTTCCTTTTGTCTCTTGTATTACGCTTTTGGCGTCTCCCATAAAAGTGTCCAGCATTAATCCGCTAACATATTTTGATTCTCTTTGCCGCTGATTCGCTTTTCAATTTGAGCTATATCCTGGTGGAACCTTTCTCCATGTTATACCACGCTCTCAGAACTAATTTTTAAAAAGCAATGTACAATTTTCACTTCAATGGCAACCATCCCCCCCCCCCCCCCTCCCAAAAAAAGGTACATGATCCAGCAATTTAATTGTCATATTTGGAATTAGTAGTGTGAAATCTATAAGAATAAACCATTATTTTAACAGGGAGGATTTTGATGTCGAGCAGAGATATGGGAGTCACCTTTGAATGTGCAATGGTGTCACGTACCTTAACTTGGTTTATGCATAGTGTTTTGTTAAGTGTGACAGATTAGACGAGGAGACGGTTTTTGATAATTAAATTTATTCATCACAATAAATAAATATTTTGAATAAAATTGTTAAATGTCCGAAACATAATAATTCTTTTTTTTTCATATAAAAGATTATCACTTCAGCTCGTAGATTAGAAATAGAAAAATATTGATCTATGTTGCACAAATAAATTAAGTTCAAAGTTCATGTGGATTCGGGTTCCTCATAAATCCTTCTATCTTTGGGCGAAGGCGGCGGGATTGTTGGCCTAGCAACCTTCGATACAAAAAACAGCAACCTTACAGGTAAATTGACTGAAGGTTGGAATATTAATCATATAAACAGAAAAACAAGTACAAATATTAGCTGAATCCTTTAATTCCCTATGATGATAGTTTTACAAATAAAGCTATCCTTATAATTTATTTGAAATATTAACAGCCACAATATTTAATCTATTTGAAGCGCACAATGCCAAACGTGAACAGGTAACTGCTCAAGAAGCGCGCATCGCCGGAGAATTTGCTGCTATCGGATGAATCTCGATTTATTATTATTTCTATTAATTCTATTTCACTAATTTGGAAAAACTAAATTTTTAAAAAAGGATTTCATATTTTTATAAGATTATTAGTTTAAATATACAAAGTATATACTGTATTTCTAGTTGCAAAGCAGTCCACACATAAATTGGAACGGTACATTCGCACTTTGTCATGAATGATTTTTATTCCTGTTTTGGGGGGATGGGGCTTAAACACCTTAACTCCAAAAAAAATAAATTAAGAATGTTCTATGAGGGTTTGTTACACACCGTATCTTTCTTCACCTTTTTTACCCCTCTCCTCCCTTTCTGTGTTCATATTTGAACCCACCCTTAAAAATTAGGTGGTCAAAGAAATTAGTTACTCCCCCCCCCCCCCCAACGAAGGTATTAAAGTGCAGAGTTTTGATTCATTTTAAATTTAATTTGACCACATAGTTAGTACTTTATCCCTCACCTTCTCTTTTGTGGTCATAAGTGGTCAAATCCTGCTTTTCACCTCCCCCCCCCTAAATTGACCACATGGTTTATGAGCGGTCCCAAAGAAAATTCCATGGCTTCGAACCAGGAACCAATTTGGGGGGTTCACCATTTCTGGATCACCACAGCTAAACAATTGTTTTACAAAGAAAAATATTCTTCTCAATGAGAGGAGTCCGTACATGACGAATTTATTGACTTTATTTCGCTGATATGAATACTTTTCTTTATTTCTTTATTTTTACGATAACCTACTTCATTCCCGTTTTGTTTATTTGAATTTACCCACCATCCACTTACTCCAATAAATTTGCTTATTCAAATACAGTGAAACCTCTGTTCTCGACCACCTCTTTAACACGACCCCCTCTTAACTCGACCACTTTTCCTTGGCACAGAATTAATGTCTCATAGGTATAATGCATTTTTTCTTCTTTAAGCCGACCACCTCTTTACTCGACCAACGACCACCCATTTCAGGCACCAATCATCAATATTTCCTCTTTAAACCGACCAGTAGATATGGCAAAATCGAGTCATGGAAATCTTGACTCGATTTTGCCATGTCTACTGGTCGGTTTAAAGACGGAATATTGATGATTGGTGCCTGAAATGCTGGCGTTGGTCTTGGGATTGAAGCGTTATTCATGCCACTACCTGTAACTTAGAGTATGCTCATTTTTTTGTGAAGGGGGAGTAGGAAATTGAGCATTGTTCAATCTGTTTCTTTATGACCCTTGAATAAAAATTCCTTGAAATGATATAAATTAAAAATTTTTTAACATTCCTTGAAATATTTATCTATCATTATATCATTAAAAAAATCACTTTATTTTGTGAGAATCACATTTTTATGAACAACAGTAAGACAACAAATACTTTATTATAAAAAATATTTTTTCCCTTCCCTCTTTGCCACTTCAATCGTCAACTTTAAAGCGAATCTAATAAAACCCACAACTTTTAAACTTGAATAATGCCATTTTCTTAGCAAAAATTAAGAAACATGCACAATAAAAGGAAAAACGGAACGAAAACTATTAACTTCTCTATCTCTGCAATGCAAACGGCAAACTATTTTAGGAAAACTATGGCGCCTAGAGCGTTAACCAATCAAAATCCGTTCCGAGTTGTTGCCACTCTTCTTAAAGGCACTCTAGTATTAGTCAAAGGTAGAGTTTCGCTTCCGTGTATTAGTTATTTCGTGGTTATGTAGCTATTCAAGTATCTGGAAGTTATCATTGACTCAAGACTCTCATGGAACCGGCATATGTCCTATGCTCTGAACAAAGCGAAGAGGGATAAGTACAGTATCATAGCTCTCATTGGTCGCAACAGCGCCCTCAGCATTGACAACAAGCTACTTCTGTACAAGCCGATTATCCGGACCATACTCCTCTATGGCATGCCTGCGTGGGTGACTATCTGTAAAACCAGATGGAGTAAACTACAGTCATTCCAGAATGTTACCCTGAGGACCATTGCCCAGCTGGACAGAAGGACGGTGAAAAACCAATCCATCCATTTGGATTTAAACATGGCCCATAATCGGACAGTTTATACAGGATCTCCTTTTGATTATGATACAGAAGATGAAGACTCACGACAATAAACTTGTGAATGGGATACTGAAGAACTCATTGAATATGATCTGGCATACGAAGTATCGTAAACCGAGGCACGTTCTTGACGTCAATTTTGAAGATATTAGCAACGTCTCTTTCCCGGACTACTGGAAGATGTGATAATCTTCTTTCTCCTTGTGTTTCTTATTTCATTTGTATTTTGTTTCTGACAATCGTTAATCTTATTTTCTTTTTTGTATAATATGGAAGACCGCTTGGGTTGGTTAGGCTTCTTGACTACCTCAGTGTATTTCATTTGGATTTTATTCTGGTTAGATGAGCTTTGTGAAAGTGCTGCTTTCGTCCCATCCTAACGAATGTACACTTCACAGTTCGATTGTCGATTGTCACTTGCCATCAGTGAAACGTTGTTTCTCTGATCTAAAGCTTCCATCGGATGCTGAAGAAGGCAGAGTGGCTGCTGAAATACGTATCCATCGCAATAAAGTTTCGTTATGTGGATTAGTGGTTTCCCAGTTCTCCTTAATTTAAAATGTCACTATTTCCCTTTCCATTATTGTAGGGAGTGTAAATAATTGATTTATAACTCGTCCTTTTTTCTGTGTTTCAGATTGCCAAGGATACTATGTAATATAAGCTTTCCTATTCAGCAATACGTGGAAGTTTCCATTTAGCCTACCCAAAGGAATGGAAAAGGAATCTTGCAAATTTATAATGAGAACGATGTAATTGTTACAACAAAAATAATCCCTTGATTTTTGGGCAAATCAATTCTTTTAGGTGCTGTTGAATTTATTGCATTGTACTTTATAAGATTGATAAATTTGAAAATCAATAAATGACTTTATAAAAAAATGATGTTAAAAATTTTAAAAAGATGTCTTTTTCTTCCTATTGTTGTCTAACATTCAACAGCTGCCAACTCTATGAACAAGGCGATCGTTATTTTAGAATTTAGCAAGAGATTTTTCATTAATATCCTTTTTTCTGCCTACAAGCGTGAAGTTCTATCGATATTCTACTATAAAGATGATAAAATACCAACACAGGTCGGTATAAAAATGTAAACTTGTATAAATATCAGTATACACGTGTGGAAATTTGTGTACCGGTGTGTATAAATGTGTAAATGTGCTATATACATATGTACAAAATTGTAAACTTGTGTAAATAGGCCTACACCCGTGTGTAAACTTGTATATATTGTATATACACGTGTGTAAATTTATGTACAGTCGGATGCATAAAGGTTTTTACCTAAGTCAAAATTGTTCGGCTTTCTTACAATACTTCAATCCAATGAGATTACTTTTTCCAGGTGTCTAGTCGAACACGCTTACTATGGAATGATTCCATTAAGTTTTTGCTTAGCATCGGGGGTAGGCAAGTTTTATGTCACGTGCACAACTATGTTGACAAAAAGATTATTTTCGCTGTTCTGATGAGAATTTTTTTTTATTAATAATAAACTAATCTTTTTGGTTAATAGTGTAATATAAATGGTGCACTGTATCGATATAATTATATGCGTGATCAAGAGGTAAGCTGATGCAGCGCTCGTTATTTACAGGTGTAAGTGGAAGCTATTTTCTTTTGACAACTCAAAAGGTTACAAGTCTCATTGTTTGTGTGTATATAAAGTAATCAACGACAATTACGGCAAAACTATCCGAAAATTTTTTTTAATTTATTATATAACTAGATCCCGTCAAAATTAGACGGAGAAAAACCCATCTTATTATTAATCCCCATCTCTTTAATTAAAAAATAATAAAATAAAAAATTGTCAGAGCAACAAATAGTATAATCATTATGCACAAACAAATAGAATAATTAGAGCTTAAGTATCTCATTATGCACAAAGAATAAGAAATGAGTTAACTAAATATATAAAATCAAACATAGTTTTGAACTAAATTTCTCTGAAAGTATTAAACTGAGACATAAAGTGTGAGCGGATAAAATGATCAGTTTTTAAAGCTCTTTCTAACGATATAACATTTAACATAACATTTTCAGAGTTTTTCAGTAGTCACAAGGAAACGTCATAAAATGATCAAGGCAGGATTTTCTTGCTGCAAATCTTCAGTTTATTTAATTCAAAACAATGATTGAATATTGTCTCATTACAACAATCCCTGGTTTCTGATGGATTGTCGTAACTTTTCTGTTGGCTTCAGATGCCCATGCGCAGAAGTGCCAATTTTGCTCTTACAAAAAATGCTTTGCATTTTAATATATAGGATTATATATTTTAATAGTTGAGAATATTAAATGATTTGAACAAAAAAAGATTTTTGTAAAGGTAATGGTGGTATGAATTAGTGTATATTTTAATAAAAACTAAAATATAGAATAAAGCTTGACATAACAATTAACATGAAAATTTTTTAAACCCTCAAATAAACAGATCAAATTGCACATTTGGATGAAAAAACTTTAATCTGTTTATGGTGTTCTTTACATACACTGTTTAAAACTTAAACGAAATCAAAAACGCGATAATGAACAAAAAATAGTATATCCATAAGGGATTCAAACTCTGCCATTCGAGGCAGTAGGCAGAGACTTTAATGATACTGCTGTCAGCCGCTATCGCTTATTATTATCAGGAGGGAGCACGCGACGAGCACATCCCAAGCGTATACCTACTACCCTATGTTCATTCAGAAGGGACAGGTCCATTCTAGTCTGCCTTGGTTCTCAGTACAAGTACCTGATTTTGCAATTGATCAACATCTAGAAAGTTCAGTCTCTATGGAGCAGGTAAAAACCTTTTTGCACCCGACTGTACATATTTGTGTAAGCTTATGTAAATAAGCTGTACAAATGCGTAAATTGTCTACACACGTGTGTAAATTTGTGCACATATATGTATAAATGTGTGTAAACTTGTGTAAATATGTATAAATGTGTGTAAACTTTTGAAGGTATGCTGTAAAGAGGTGTACATAAGCGTAAACATGTGTAACTATCTCTAAAACTACGGAAACAGGTGTGTACACTTGTGTAAATTTGTGTATCTTTTGTACTATATAAATGTGTATGTAGCTGTGAAAATATATAAATATGCATGTAAAAATGTGTAAATAGGATATATACGCGTATATGTGCCCTGGTGGGCTTTCACTGAAACACAACTTCTGTGAAGTTAAGAAACATAAGGCACAGCTAGTCACTGGATGGGCGACCATCCGTGATTCACGATCTTCACCTCCCCGGCTGCTGTGACCATCATAGAGCAGTCGTTAATCCAGGTTCATCCAGGGACCCAACTCGTCGGCTTCTAGCCAAATAGTAAAAATTCCGTTAATGTGTCTTAAGTCTTGTACAGTCGAGTCAACTGACCCGAGAATGGCGACTCGTAAAATCGAGTCAAACAACTCTTACTGCCATCTCTGTCCAATGACTCTCTTAAATGGGTCGTATTGGAAGAACATTTTTTGATTTGCTATATAATAATTTTTAGAATTGTAAAGTTTTGAAACTTTTTCGTATTTATTATTGTATAATGATTTTTTTCTTTTATTTAAGAGTTTTAGGATTGTATAATTTTTTGAATCTATTCGGATTTAATGTTGTATAGGGGAAAATATCTTCGCATTGAATGATGGGTACAGCTGCCATTTTTTGAGGGCAAGAGGAAGGCAATCCTATATTGCTACTCATCGAAGTGCGCCGTTTTTGCCCGACTTGTTATTGTATAACGATGGTAACGAGTTGTTGCGTGTTTGGATGTATTGCATAACAATGGGATAAGTTCAGAGCCACGGTAGCCATGGGTCTCGATGCCCTCAAAAGATGGAGGATATTCAATGTTTATGTTTTGATATTTCTCCCTATAGCGGATTTTTTCTGTTGTATTGATCTTGGGTAGAGGCGATTGGTTTCCTTTATTAACTGTTTTAGGGTTAACTCTCTCATTGACCGGTCAACTCGTTCATTGATTGGTCAGTGGTGAGGATTAACGGCCTTTTCGCTTAACTTATAATTAGCCTGTTTTCACCTGTATTGCCTTGAATAATGATCTCATAGAGCTCGAAATACATATACGCTTGATTAAAAATTCTTTTGTGCTTTTTATTAAGATTATAATGTGCTAATCAGCCGTGGAAATGAGTAATCTTGGATAGACAGCGTCAATTGGAAGCTAAGCCCGCATGTTAACCTTAGATGTCACTCACCACCACTGACGTTTTCTTATATTGTACCCCATCATAGTTTAAAATAATTATCAAACCAAGGGAAACCCATCACACAATATGTCCATCTCTACACAATGATATTTCAGTTATCCAAAAATGTACAAAGGTGAATTCTGACAAACAGCATTGTGTTTTTATAGCTGATCACGATTAATAACGCAATATATACAGAAAATTCCATTTTATTTCTTAAATATGCATATGAAAGACAGAGGGTTTCAAATGTAAGCGGACAAACATCCATGCCCGTGGTGGGACTCGAACCCAGACTCAGCGGCTCAGAAGTCAGCCACTTAGCCACTTTGCCACCTGGGTGGCCAGCAGCTGATTTAGGAGTGAAGCCTTTCGACAATCATCGCCCAATTTATTTCCTCACTCAACAGAAGATTGCCCTGCTGCTGGCATGCGCAACACTGCTCAGCTGTTTTTCCATGCACGGGCTCATCCATTCCTATTTGGTTGGTTGGTTTGGTTTAGTTTGTTTGGTATTAACGTCCTTTTCAACTGCCATGGTCATTTCAGGACGGCGTTATAGGGACCGCAAATTTTGACTCGCAAGGGTTCTTTAGCGTGCAGCTGGCAAACGACTACATGGGACCAACGGCTTTACTTCCCTTCCGAAGGAAGTGCGTGATCTCAGGATTTTCCCCCTGAAAAAATCCTCGTTGTCCTCGGCCGGGGTCAAACCCGCGTCCTTGGGCATCAGAGGCGATCATGCTACCACTGAGCCACCAAGGCCGATCATTCATATTTGGAAAGAAATTAAAAGGAAACACAAATTAAACAATGTATTGCCATCAAAAATATACATTAACAAAATTCTGTATTCTGTTTACAGATATAGCGATATACAGGGTGTTTTTGAATTGAGTACAGATTTTTGGGAGATGATAGAAGAGGTCCTTAGAAGTATTTTTTGTCATATGAACATAGGGTCCCCGCAGCTCCGTTTACTTACAATACTGCATTGAACAATCAAATGACACCGGGACGCAGTGTGCGTTGGTAGGCCTAGATTATTTTATTTTTAACAATTAACACAAGCAATCTACTGTAATAACTTTTAAAGTAATTGCTTGCAAAGATATTTCAAGGTGCACGTGCTTGTTTGTTGAAAAGTCTTAGGACAAACTTCGTCAAGGAGATTCCATGGTATCCAACCCCTTTGTAAAATACCATTAGTCCATATGTAAATGAACTAATCGCATTCTGGAAAAGCAGTAGGTAGAGATTTCTTTTAAAAACTTCACTTGATGTACTTTTTACATGTGTAAAGTTAAACAAACAGTATGAATCGTTTTACATGGAATGATTATGCAGACATGCATCTCTGTCTTGGTGCTGCTGGTACCATGGATGGTGCAAGGCGTTTGTATGCTGAACGTTATCCCAACAGAATTCTTCCAAATTCACGAACATTTGGTGCAGTAGATCGTCGTCTAAGAGAAACAGGCGCATTCGCTCATGATAATCATCAGCGTGGACGTCGTCGGTGGTTACGCTCCCCTGAATTAGAGGATGAAGTTTTGGAAAGGTTTAACCGATATCCATTGACAAGTACTCATGCGGTCGGAGCTGCTTTGTATACTAGTCATACCACTGTATGGAACATTTTACATGACAAACTGTAACATCCGTTCAAGCTTCAAAAGGTGCAGGAATTATGTCCCAATGATTATGGTCCCCTGCATGCTTTCACAGAATGGTTTATGCAGCAACAGAATAGGATTCCAGACTTTCCTTCCATGGTTTTGTGGACAGATGAGGCAACGTTTACGCGAGAGGGAATGTTCAATAGCTACAATAGTCATCTGTGGTCTCATGTCAACCCATGTGCAACACATGTTAACAGTTTTCAGCATCGTTTTTCGTTGAATATTTGGGCTGACATGATTCACAATGTCCTGATTGGGCCATATCTCTACCATGGCGTCTTAACGGGCAAACATACCTTGGTTTCCTGAAGGAGGAGCTCCCTGGTCTTCTTGAAGATGTTCCACTAATGACCAGACATTTGATGTGGTTTCAACAGGACGGCGCACCTTCGCATTACACAAGAGCAGTTAGAGATTACCTAAATGAGACATATCCTGGTCGTTGGATTGGTCGTGGTGGACCAGTTGCTTGGCCGCCGAGATCGCCAGATCTCACACCAATGGATTTTTTTATGGGGAAGCATAAAATCAATGGTGTACTCCGAACCCGTATATACCGAAGAAAAATTGGCGGCTCGTGTTGTCGCGGCAGCAGGTGACATCAGCGACCGTGCAAATCAACTGTTTCCACGCGTAATTTAATCCATCATAAGGCGTTGCGAATAGTGCTATGAAGCAAATGGCGGTCATTTCGAACAATTACTGTAAAAGTCGTACAGTAGATTGCTTGTGTTAATTGTTAAAAATAAAATAATCTAGGCACACCAACGCACACTGCGTCCCATTGTCATTTGATTGTTTAATGCAGTATTGTAAGTAAACGGTGCTGTGGGGACCCCATGTTCATATGACAAAAAATACTTCTAAGGACCTCTTCTATTATCTCCCAAAAAATCTGTACTCAATTCAAAACACCTTGTATAATTAATCAAATGCATGAGGCATGGTTGGATTCTAACCACAATTCTACCACGTCATACAGTGCCAACTACCACAAAAAACAATAATAAGAAATTTGAAGAAACTTAATCTACAATAAAAAATAGAGGTTCCCATTTAAAATTTCAAACTTGCCCCCGCCCGACACTGAAAAGGTGTTGAGGGCTAATGTTAACGCTATTAAATACCATAGCTTTCAAAAAATATTAAATGCGTTTTAGATTTGAAGTGGACTTCTGGAGATGCACTAGTTTGATTTTTTGCAATTACAGTGCCATCTACAAAAGATTTTTAAAATTAATGGGTAAAATTAATGTAATTTTTTTCCGGAGAATCCGATTCTGCAAAAAAATTGGGAGGTTCCATTTGAAATTTCAAACTTGCTCCCTATCTTACCCCTACGAGGGGTGCTGGGGGGAAATTTTTACACCATTAAATCGCTTTCAAATAAATATTTGATATGTAATTTTTCTTTTTTTGACCAGACATGTATTTCTCGAGATATAAAATGTTCCGGGACTTTTTAATCACCCGGTATGTAATGCATTTTATAACATATTAGCTCTTGAGCATAATAACCATTATTATCTCAATTATACTGAGGAATCAAAGCTAATTTGAAATTTGGCAAGAGACCTCCAAACATAATAGAAACAACTGCACACATACAGCGCATGTATTCCTAACCCACGGCTATACTGAATGAATTTAATTAGAGTTTTTTTACTTTCTGACACTGAATTAACCCCTATTATAAGTAGCTCTTGTTGAGCCTTTAATTTCTATTTTAAGACCCAGGATCTTTTTCTGGCTGTCTCCGTTATCGGCGAAAATACACTCGATTATAGTGACACGTAAATATACAAATGAATATGTCACGGTCTTGTCCTTGCACATTTTTAATTTATATGAGAGAGTGGGGTTGGTTTGGACGAAAATCAAATATTTTCTCCTTGTGGGTTAATCACGAACTAAATAGTGAATGCGTATATCGGATTTTGTACTCTAAACCTTTCGTCATTTACCGGTACATGTCATTTTTCAGTAGTCACACGATAATCTATATATTTATATGAAAAATTTTCTGGAATAAAGGCACAAAAGTAAACAGAATGTGTACTAATATGACAAAAGAGGAAAAAATAAGTATGTGGATAATAGTAAATTTTATTTCTTTTATTTATATATTTATATATTTTAAAAAACCTCTGCAATGTCCGAAGCAACCCCTAGATGTGGAGTTGCTTCGAACTGTCGGGGGGCTGTTTTGGATAAACTGCTTTTCGCCATTTCAATGAAATACAAGCTAACTTTATTATCAAAAGAGCACGAAAATATTATCACAACTTGCGTAACATTATCTCACTATATAAAATCACAATCACTTGACTAGCAGCTTTGTTTCATTTAGAAGCCGGGGCTAGCAGACGTGACATTTCTACTGCGGCTTTCATTTACTGTATCTTCTGGTGCTCATTTCATATCTTCCCTGGAAGGAAGATCTTGCCTTCTTTTTCTTTTGTAAGTTCTAACCAAACGCGTCCGAATCAACCCCACCACGCCAGAAATCAAATAAAACTTTGTGAAGGCCTAACGAAGCACATGGCCAAAATGAAACTGCAACACGTTTAAGTATAGTACTGTCCTTCAGGCTTAAATGTCAGTAGTTAAGGGCAACCCTTTGTATACCAGGTTGACCTTTGACCCCAAGATGGCGGCACTTCCGGCCACGCCCACCACGCCCTCGCCTCAGGCGGTGGTATAGGCTAAAGTCAAAAACCCTCACCGGTGAGAGAATGATGACGTAATTTCTCACTGGGCTAACCGTCTTTTTCTCGGTGAGGACGGTGAGACTAACCGGTTAGGCATAGCAACACTAACTAGCGTTTCTGACCGTGTTAAAATGACGTCACAAATTTCTCACTAGGATTTCTGACCGACCGAGTGCTAACTCTTCTCACCGGTGAGAGTTTTTGACCTTAGCCATACAAACCGGCCTCCACGTGACCCTTTTTATCAGCAGAGATAAGATGAAATGATAAGATAAGCCCAGCGGACTGCCATTTTGGTTGCCATGGCAACGGAGCGGCCATTTTAGATGAGAACATAAGATAAGACCAGCTGGTCACCCCCTCCACCCGCCATTTTGAGAAACAGCAGCCATTTCTGTTTTTCTTAACATTTTGAATCATTTTTATGCATAATAATTCTTTATTCAATATGGATAAAAAGATAAGAAAGATGAAAAGATAAGAAAAAGGAAAGAGAGAAAGAAGAAGAAACGGAAAAAAGAAAGAAAGAAAGAGAGAGAGAGAGAGAGAGAGAGAGAGATGGAAAGAAAAAGATGGAGAGAGAAAGAAGAGAGGATAGTGGAAAGAGAGGAAAGAGAAAGAAGGTAGAAGGAGAAATGTTTTTTTTGGGGGGTACGCTGCCTCTCCCTCCCACCCTGTGCTTGGTGTCAGTGGTCCAGAACCGCCTGTTATGTCGCCAGAGCGCTCTTGTGGTGACATACCAGGGGTTCCGGTCCAACCACACCTTTGCAGGCAGGCGGTAGGTTGAGGCAGCTGGGGCACTCCGAGACTAGTGTTTCTCCTAGGAAAAATTATCGAATAAATGAATACTCGATTTTTTAATCTGTCGATACTTATTTATTCGATAATTTTTAAGTAAATATCGAATAAATAATGATTAATCGAATAAAAATACAAATTCAGTGATAGTTTTTTATTTTATTGAACAAAATCATCAATTACATGAATTTTAAAGAGAACAGATTACAAAATCTAAATTTTAAAAACTATTATTTACAAATTCCAGTATTTAACATCTAAGCTCTGTAAAAATTGCCAGAAAGTCGATTTTTTGACGGTGAAATAATTCTTCCTACTTGAGAAAATAAACATCCTGACGGAACAGAAGTTGAAATTAAGCTAATATATTTTTTTGCAATAATATAAACATTGGGATAGATGAATTCCAAAGCCTATGCCTAACCTCTTGGATGGTTGTCATATTTTCATCCCCCTCAAAAGTAATTTTAAAATCGAATTTTTATGTAATAAAAATTATTTTTTATTCGAAAAAAAAATTTCTGTTATTTAGTCGAATTTTTTTCACGATTTATTCGATTAGTCTAATAAATCGATTAGTTTGGAAAAACACGGTCCGAGACTCGACCAGGGTGCTGGTACCTGTGCAGAAAGTAGAGGGCAGAGTTTAAGTAGTCGTAACACTCCATTGAGATACCAAGTACCACCGCTACACACAGGGGCAGCCGTCGCTGTGAGCCTCAAAGGGGATTGATCTGCAACTCCCTTATACGGTGGCCAAGAGCATAAGAACCGTGGTGATTCGGTTAACTAGAGATGGTGTGGAAACCACTGGGAACAGATGCTTGACTGTACATGGGTCTGGGGAGCCCTATCCACGGTCGTGCCTTATTCTGATTGGTACCTAACAAAAACAATTCGGATTTGTTAATTATCTATGGGTGAAAGAAACCCACACGTTTTAAATTCGAGTTACAATGTATATGAGAATGTTTACTGTAAAGTTGTTTGGTCCTGGGGTCAAGTTTGGCAAAGTTATTAAGAAAAAACAACCTTATTTCCCTTTGCTTGGCAACCCTTTTCTACCATGTGGGTGTGAAGTTTCCTTGGTGGTCGCACTGTTGTATGGCGCTGCGTTCACCGTTCCTTCGCAAACGACGCGTTTGTGCATGTTTCCAGGCCCATTGGCCGAATGTCTGGGTTCTCACACCCTTCACCTTACTGATGTCGGGGTGGCTGACTGGTTTGGATAGGATAGGATGGATAGTTCTCCCCTTTTATCCAGGAGACTAGCTGTTTGGGATGAAAGGATGATGGTGAAATAGACAAACACAAATATCCATGCCCTCGGCGGGATTTGAACCCGCGACTAGCTGGTTACGAGAGCGGCAAGACCTGCGCGTCAACGCTCTCGGCCACCGAGCCAGTTTGACTGGTTTAAAGACGGGAAGAGGTTCATGTTAAAAAGCACGCCGTCGTTCAATGTCTTTTCACGTCGGTTTCGACAACGGCGCTCCCCAAAGGAGGGTGGGTGTTTTATTAGTACCCCAGGCTTCCGCAGCATGATGATGAGGGCGCGCTATTCGCCCTACTCCTCCTTCACCTCGCTAAACAGTCAAAAATCGTTCGTTCACATTGCGTTTTTGCGTGTTTCTGGGCTCTCTCAACCTTCACCTTACTGAATACGGGATGGCTGACTGGTTTATAAAGTCGGAAAGAGGTTAATCTTAAAAAGCGCGCTGTCATTCAATGTCTTTTCACACTAACTTCGACAACGGTGCTCTCCTTGAAAACGGGTTGAAAAAAGCATTAAAATTAAGTTTTTTTGGCTCTTTTGGGTCGTTTGCACACCCCAAAAAACATTCTAGATGATGTTTATGATGCTCTGGGTGCGTTTTGATGTTCTCTATGCTTTACTTGAAATGATACATTCGCAATTGCGTTCGGTATCGAAGTAGAGTTTTGTAATGACCTACATGTTCGTTTCTCTTACACAATGCGCGAATATTTGAGTTTACTTGAATTTACTGGCAAATATTTGCCATCCCTCTGTTCTCATTAACTTAAAATACAGTATATACAGATGTTTCCAGTTTCTATATAAATTTTACCAGCACAAGAACATTAACATTCGCGAGGCTGTTCAATGCAATGGGACCCTTCTATAACGCTGCACACGTTTCTCTCGGACCAAATACAAATATTTCTTATGTATTCATTAAAATTTTGTCACTTTTTACAACGGTGCACGTTTATTACTCTTATATTCAGTGACCATTATAAGAAAACGTTCGCTTTCTAGTGTTTTTCAACTAGCAAACTCGACGTTTATTTCGTATATATGTTTAAGTTCCCTTGCTGTCCACTACGTTCTGTGGGCGCTTTATTCGTTGCTTCTTCGCGAAACTGTGAAATTTTGCGAAATGTAAGGTGGCCAACTGAATTCTCAAGAAATTCAAGCACTACCCAGGCAGCTTCTGTTGTTATGTGCGTTTCTAATTAGATGCTGTTGAATATTTGTGACAGGGTCATTGATCAATGTGCTGAACTCATTGGGTTTTCATCACCGACTCTCTTTTATATTCCATCTTTGTTAAACTCCATCTCTCCACCCTCTCTCTCTCTCTCTCTCTCTCTCTCTCTCTCTATCATTTTTATTTTTATTTTTTAAAAAATAAAAATAATTAACTCTTTTCAAACACAACTGTATGTTTATTATCTTGTACAGTTATGAATGTAATATTCATTCAACCAAAATAATAATAATGAATTTTCACTCATGTTAATGGGTGTTGTATTTTTTTTAGAGGCACAAGCTGAAATCTCATTGAAAGCACTAAGTGCCTAGACTGTTCTTTTGTGTTGTTAGTTTGATTCTAATTTAATTCTATTGAATATTTGTGACAGTATGGGGTAAATGTTCTTTTGATACATTGAAATGAATTGTATTAACATTGTAAGACTGCAATCAGCCTGAGCTTTTGTGAAGTTCCTCTATCTTTTTCATACATTTTCTGAGAATGCATTTTATACAGTATACAATTAATATTTGTCAATTTTTAGAAAGTCATATGTTTAAAATTTCTTATATTAAATGGCCACTTCATGTAATTTTCAGTTATGTGTTGGAAGAATGTTTTGCCTGAAAGAAGGGAAAAACAGCTCTGCTGTTTCCACATGCCCAATAAATAAAGATAAAAGAAATTGATATAAACAATGTCTGCACTTTGACTTCTTGTTTGACAACCTTCCTTTTACATTGTCAGGGTTTGTGTCAATTTACAAGTACATGTATTATATTTTAGGGGTCGGTCATTCAGAAGAATTTCAACTCTCAAAGATTTTGTGAAACATTTTAGGGTATATTTTTTAAATAGATAAAATTCAGTTAAATTGAACAATTTTAAAGTCTGTTCAACATTGTCTGCTGTATACAGGTACACTAAACAAGTGCTTACTAAGAATTCACTAA
>JAHWFO010035192.1:0-15956 GCA_023313115.1 Rhysida immarginata | reverse complement strand
GAGGGTGGGCTGAAAAGTAATGCCTCTATGGCTGTAACTTTTTTATTTTTTAACCGATTTTCAAAATTCTTTTTGTATCTGATACTCACATTTTTCCTCTATGTAATGCACTATTCACTTTTTGACATAGTTCCCATCCCTTTCCACGCATAGTACCAACGCGTGACTAGTGGGTGAACCCGTCGGAGGGAATTCCGGGGTTGTTGTCGACACCAAGACCGAACGGCAGGTTTCACCTCGTCGTTAGAACGCAACTCATGCCCCTTAAGGTGCTCTTTCCTCTTTAGGAAGTGGTGAAAGTCGCATGGTGCAAAGTCTTTCATCTTTGAACTGTAGGCGCTGCATCCCCTTCTGATGTGTGGCGATCGTGTGCGGACGGGCGTTATCGTGCTGCAGAAGAGGATCCAAAGCTGCCATTCAATCCTCGTGTCAACGACAACCCCGGAATTCCTCTCCGACGGGTTCACCCGACTAGCCACGCGTTGGTACAATGCGTGGAAAGGGATAGGGACTATGTCGAAAAGTGAATAGTGCATTACATAGAGGAGAAATGTGAGTATCAGATACAAAAAGAATTTTGAAAATCGGTTAAAAAATAAAAAATTTTTTACAGCCATGGAGGCATTACTTTTCAGCCCACCCTCGTATACTATATATAAATCGCCCTACCTAAATTGGGCGAGCTAACAAGGTAAGATTAATTACAGGTTACAGAGCTAAGTTTTACAGGCCACGGACGGATAAGGAGACAGAAATTTTATGGTGACAACTGGATTTAACAATTGACACCTAAATACCCCAAGTCTATAGGGAAGAATTATTAAGATTGTTGTCTTCTATGCTATGCATGTCTTCTGTGAAAAACTTCACTGCAATCTGTAAGCAGCGACGCAACAGCGTTTAAGGGTTCGTCGCAGAAACTGAAACTACAGGTAAGAGAGAAAAATGAGAATTAGTGAGGTTTCCCATTTACGCATTGCGAACGCCTAACCATACTAGACTACGAGAGTGGAATGAATTATACACTACGTACATGAGAGGGGAGAGAGAGAGAGAATAATAAAATATATGCCCACCTTATTAGGCATAAACGTGGCCGAGGTCTTCCTCGAGGAATGCTTGTAGTCCCCAGGGTGAGATGACCTGGAGAAAACATGTATCCTCCTCTTGAGGTGACAGGAGTTGTCCTCTTAGGTACTCCATGTACAGTCAACCAAAGGAAATAATCCACACGAGTTTAATACTTAATATTACATTTCATGCTAATGTGTTGAATTAATAGCTTTTTTAATTATAATTATTTAAATTTAATAATCTTAATAATGTTAACTCAAAATGTAATATTAAATTATTAAAAACAAATTAATATTGAAACGGTAAAACTTCAAGTTTGGATTATTTCCCTTTGACGACTGTACCACGGCGTACCACGGCTAAGAGCCGAATCACGACTACATTACAAGGAGCTGGACTCGTGAGGGTCTCGTCCAGAGACAAATGAAAGTAAGAGACTGGCAGTGCCCTATTCATTTTGCTGAGCGCTACTGGTGCCACCGGAAATGCAGCGATCGACTGCTGCAGAATGTATCGAATGACTGTCGAAGCTTACGGTGAGCATGCTCTTAATAAATCAGCAAGGTTTGAGCGGTTTAAAAAATTCAAAACTGGCGATTTTGACGTGAGAAACGATGCTCTGTGTTTGGTGGGATCAGAAGGGTGTGATCTATTATGAGCTGCTGAAATCTGATGAAACCGTTAATACTGAACACTAACAACAACAAATGATCGATTTAAATCAAGCTTTGCATGAAAAATGACCATAATATCAAAAAAGGGAACACAAAGTGATTTTGCTTCATGATAATAGACCATCACACACAAGCAAAACCAAGAGTACATGAATGTGCTCTTGGCAAAACTGGTCAAAGAAACAATTGAGGCATATAGTTGGGAAATACTTTCGCATGCGGCTTATTCACCAGACTTGGCTCCGTCCGATCATTACTCATTTGCATCGATGGGACACGCACTTGCTGAGCACCGTTTCATTTCTTACGAAAAGTACGAAAATGGTTCGATGACTGGTTTGCCTCAAAAGAGCAACAGTTTTTTTTGGCGTGGCATCCACAAATTGTCAGGCAGGTGAAAAAATGTATAGCCAGCGATGGGCAATAATTCGAATAAAATATTTTTTATAATTTTCATACGATAAACGTGTATTTTCTATACAAAAATTTTGGTTTCATATTTACATACCTGGTATTAGCTATATTTGAGAAGTAATAATTTCGTCACTGTAATAAATTCTTGTATTACAAAAATGAGTGCATTAGAATAGTTGAACAAGAAGAGCAAAGCATGCATGTATAAAAATACCCTTTTGCAAATTCTTAAAGTGGTTGGAAGTCATAGTAAGAATACATTAAAGATATATTTATAGGCCTAACATTAAAACATCATTTAATGATGACTTTGCAAACGAGATCTTTTAGATATATGCTTTTATTATGTTATTATTTATCGTCGAACATCACCTATGTAATAATGCCAAGGACCTACTAGATTGGTTCAACAATGTACCTCCAAAAACCCCTATGGAAGATGCATTTTCTTCAATAATTTATGAGTTATTTTATTTGGAAATATCAACGCGCGTGCTTTTATTAAATTTTATATCTGGAACTAAAATAAAGATCGGATATCCACTAATAAATCATTCGTATGTGCGGACATGATGAAATTTTTAAACAATGATTCCAGTTTCACGATCATTGTAGAAAATTAATGTTTCATATATTTTGAATTGTCTTAAACTTAATGAGATCCAAATTCCATCTAACGAAATGTATTGTAGTTTGTAGATATGCTGGGATTCTGAGATAAATAACTCCTCCAAGAAAGTCGAGGATTGAAAATATGGTATCTACTATCTTATGCTATAGAAGATATTAGTATTGAATTTGATTTGATAGAATATTTCATTTTTAAATAAAAAGGTTAACTATGCTATTAATCTTAAAAAGCCGAATCACGACTACATGACAAGGAGCTGGACTCGTGAGGGTCTCGTCCAGAGACAAATGAAAGAAAGAGACTGGCAGTGCCCTATTCATTTCGCTGAGTGCTACTGGTGCCAGCGGTAGTGCAGCATTCGCCATGTTACGATTGGCAAAAAACCTAAGGCGGCATATATTCTCAATGTAATTTCAGCTGTTTTTGTAGATGATTTCTGGAAGTATTAGTAAGCATAACCTGTTTTCTGATTTTTTTAAAAAAACTTTATTGCATCAACTAATGATAATGTATACTTTTAATGACTCCAAATAGCTGATTCAATGCCTAACGAATTTTTAAAAGACAAATATTTTAAAATTTTAAATTAAAAGAAAAGGAAGAAATAATTCTCAGTTCAATAAAATAATCAATTTATTAATCCACATATTGTAATAAGGAATTGTTTGCGATTGTTTCACATCGGCCTCAGTAGCTCAGTGGTGGCGTGATCGCCTCTGATGCCCGAGGACGCGGGTTCGACTCCGGCCGAGGACGACGAGGATTTTTTCAGGGAGAAAATCCTGAGATTATGCACTTCTTTCGGAAGGGAAGTAAAGATGTTGGTTCCATGTAGCGTTTGCCGGCTGCAGGTTAAAGAACCCTTGCGAGGCAAAATTTGCCGCCCCTATAACCCTGTCCTGAAATGACCATACAAGTTGAAAAGGACGTTAATACCAAACAAACCAAACCAAATCGATTGATTCACATGCATTGCCTCGGGCAATCAGCTGTTTCTTGCCAATCCCAACATGGCGGCGCGAAGGCACCACTAGAGGGGAGATCACTGCCAGTCTCTTTCCTTCATTTGTCTCTGGTCTCGTCCGAGTCGAGTTTCCTGCCAGTTCGAATCACGTCT
This sequence comes from Rhysida immarginata, assembly GCA_023313115.1. Classification (NCBI taxonomy): domain Eukaryota; kingdom Metazoa; phylum Arthropoda; class Chilopoda; order Scolopendromorpha; family Scolopendridae; genus Rhysida; species Rhysida immarginata. The sequence continues at coordinate 12,046 of JAHWFO010035192.1, read as the reverse complement.
AGCATACGCCCACAGTCTCAAACGAGTCGCTTATGAGTCTCGTGTTCTCTAGAAAGTATCATGTAACCATTGAAACGATTGCATGGCCGGGCTCCCCATGTAGCTTTATTTGACTATTTCTATGAATTCTTTTCTTTTCTTTTTTTTTTTTTTTTTTTGTATGCTCTGGAATTCGAACTTTTAAAAACTTATGAGCTTGACAAACAGTTTCTCATTTACTATTTCACTAATTTTTTATTTTGAAAAAAGATTAAAATAATTATTTAGCAATTAAAATTAAAAAATAATTAATCATAATTTTAAAAGATTAAAATAGTTTTAAATATTGTGGTTCGTTTTATTTTAATCATTTTCTTCTTCTGAGAATACAGAAAAGTTTCCTAATAATAAACTGTATCTGTGAACTAAAATTTTGTAAGAAACTCATGCCAGTTCTTACAGGCTTTCTTTAGATCTGCCAAATATCTTATTTTTTTATTATTAGAAAAATAGGCATTTTCTTACAATTTCAATATTTTTAAATGATTAAAGCCAATTAAATATCGAATATAACGATGGTTTTTTCCTTTTCTTTTTTTTTAATCATAAAAGCTATAGAAATTTAGATCGTATTTTAAGAGTTAAATAATTCTGTTTTTTGCTATCATGAATTCAAACATTAGGAATTGAAACAAACTTATGTTCACATTCACATAAAGATTAATTTAAATTAATTAATTAATATTTTTGAAATATTTGCGATCACGAGTTTAAAAAAAAGTATGTTAATTTAATGTGACATTGCGTTTCCTTGAAAAATGCTTCATAAACTGAGCGAATTTCAAAAAAAAAAAATCAAATTAATCAAGTCATATAAGATAAAAACGTATTAATTGGAGATATGCAGGAAATTTTTTTGAATATTAATTATCTAATTGATATAAATTTATAAGAAAATGCAGTTAAGTAAAAATTATTGCAATTTTACAGAGTAGCCTACATTATTATTAAAATAGTTATGAATTGTAAACATACTGTTAAATTTCTCCATTTTCCATTAATGATATGCAATTCACAACCACTGCAACTATGTATCAGGTTACTATCAAATTTTGTATTAAAATTGTAATAAAATATACTTAAGTTATAACTTTATTGCATTTACTTATGAATTCTGGTACATAGCTAATATTATCCATATTTATTTGCTTATACCTCATAATAATGAAAATCGATTATCTTTTTTTTTTTTTTGTTATTAATGCTTTGATCATAGCCATTATCATTACAGATGTTTTATTAATTGCAATAAAAGTGGGAAAATTTTAAATTAAAAGAAATATTGTGATAAACCTAACCATATTCTCCTTTATTTATTGGACTTCAATTCAATTGATAAATAAACACGACACAACCGAGAAATACGACCACGCTGAACGACTCGATACTTGGCGGGAATGAATGCCTTGCTAGCCCGTGTGTGTCGACGAGTTTCACGTCGATCGGACATAGTCAAAATTATTATGGATCTACACAGTTCTCCCAGAGTGTCTCTCATACATTTAAGTGATAATTATGTGTAGCAGATTAATCCCATTTTTTAATAAATTTTTTCTTTAGCATTAATTGTAAAACTTGCAGTAATATTATATGAAATAGCGAAGCAAACAGAGCAGAGCTAATTGGGAGAAGAGAAAGAGCGTAGAGATTGATCATTATACCAAAGGAGGAATATTCATGAAAGCGTATCCTGGAATCTTTGCGCCACCGAGGGCGCTACGGGTTAGACTAGTCCTGAATAGCAGACGACACGCTAGTTACACTATAGAAAATTTAAGGATTCCAACAACACTTTTGATTTAAGAAGTACTACTTAATCATTGCAGTAAGTAATAAAAAGTATGATGACTTAAATCATGTAAAATGATTAAAATAAATAGTGTTTTTGCAGCTTTGTATAGTTTTAAACAGAAATTTAACTTTTTTTTTACTTCAATTAATATCAGTTTAATAAATTAATATTTTCTGATTTAAGAAACATGTTTAAAAATTGACATTAAAATAATAGAATAAAGAGAATCAATTTTGTTTCAAAGTCTACTTTTTTATTTTATTCAAGCGTTTAGCAAATTTTAGCTTCTTGTTATTAGATCTTTCTTTTGAAACAAGTTTTAATAATGGCAGAGCCTCATTTTGATAAAATAAATAACAACTTACTTACTTTTCAAACCCGCTTATCCGTTAGGGTCGCGGGGGCAGCAGCCCTATGGAGGATCTCCAGCGATCGCGATCTTCCGCCATCAGGCGCATGTCCTCCCTGGTAATATCCAAGCGACTCGAACCCAGATTCTCCATGCAGTCTAGCCACCTGGTTCTAGGCCGACCCCTTGGTCTCTTACCCACCGGCTTGGAAAATAACAACTGCCTAGGAAGACTAGATTGCGGCATCCGTATCACGTGGCCATACCAGCGCAACTGAGATTTCTCAATGCGGAGAAGTAGCGGCTCAACACCTAAAGATTCCCTTATTGTGCTGCTGTACACTCTATCTAGTAGGGTAACACCTGCCACACCTCTCAGGAATCTCATTTCGGCCGCTTGTACCCGCGATCGCACTCTTTCGGTCATTACCCAAGCCTCATGACCATAGGTGAGAATGGGGACAAAGATAGATTTGAAGACGGAGAGCTTGGCTTTGTTACCCAGCTCTCGTTTCGTTACCACGGATCGCCACAGTTCACGTCTGACACAGCTTGCTGCACCGATCCGAGCATCCAATTCTTTCTCCTGCCGTCCATCACTCGTGAATGCAATCCCGAGATACTTGAACTTCTCCACCTGTCTCAATGAGGCTCCCCTAACATGGAGAGCACACTGAGCAGGCTGTCTTGAAAGAACCAGAACTTCGGTTTTAGCCACACTGATCTTCATCCCAGCTTCTTCACATTTGGCTGCAAACTGGTCTAGTGCATGCTGAAGGTTCGTGCGAGAAGACCCAAGCAGGACAAGGTCGTCCGCAAAGAGCAACCTCTCCACCAGGCAGTCGCCCACACAAACACGCTCATCGCCTCGGCTGCCCCTGTCTATCCAGTCCATAAAGATAATGAACAAGATGGGGCGACAGTACGCACCCTTGGCGGAGTCCAACACCCACGGTGAACGGTCTTGACTTAATGCCATTTATCCGGACACACATCTCAGAGCTTTCGTACAGAGACATGATAGCAACCAGTAATTGCCCATCCACTCCATACTCTTGCAACACTTGCCAGAGCTTCTCCCGAGGAACTCTGTCATATGCTTTTTCGAGGTCCACAAAGCAAGCGTAGACCTCTTTTGCATACTCCCAGGATTTCTCAAAGATTTGCCTTAGAGCAAAGATGTGAGCAAAAATAAATAACAATTTTTGGAAAAAACATTTCTGCGTGCTCTCAGCTGCAAAATAATTATGTCCAGCTAATTATTGGATGCATGATCTCTGGGAGCTTGAGGAAGAAATCTGTTGTTAGATGTTTAGATTTGCATTCTTTTTTTACATGCTCATCAATGTTTTGCAAGCATTCATATATTGCAGAAGATGCAGGAGTAAGGTATCTATTTTCTGTAAAGTGAAAGGTTTTTTTAATGAACATTTTTAAAGGTTTTTTTTTGTTTTCTTATTACTTAAAAATAATGGAGTTGTCAATACTTAAATTAATATGAATTTATTAATTAAATAACATACAAGTCACAGCAATCATTGTTTACTTACAAAATAAATTAGAAGAACCTTTTTTAAGATTTTTACAGCTCTCCTTCAGCTCTGCATATGCAAAACAGGACTAGTCAGGCCGCCATATTGAAATACAGAAAAAGCTATCAGTTTCAACCCCCATGAGAAAGAGCGAACCTGCTTGAATGGGGGGGGGGGGCATCGATTCGAAATGAGCGATTGTACTGATCCAGTATATTTGAAAGAATTGTAGCGTTTCTTGAATTGCAAATCATCAGCGTCATTCATAGTAGTCATCCTATCCCATATTAATTACTAGAAACAAAGAAAAAAGTGCCTAACATGTCGCATTTCTCCACTATACGTTGCGAGTCCGACATGTTTGTTCGTCGTTGCCCAACTCGTTCGTCGCTGAGACTCCTTCAAGCCTCCTGCCTTGGTATCTCGAGAAATGGTACTCGTCTCCCCTTCTCGAGCCGCGTTTTGGCAAGATGTGATACCTACGTCAGCTCAAACGGGTCTCATCAATGACTACATAGCGACTGAGACCTCATTTTACCGAGTCCTGATTCGGCCCTAAGGCCCTCAAGTAGTTGCTCGGCTGCGCTGGATACAGGAACTGTTGGGCTGGCACAGGGAAGGTCGTGGTAAACGCTGCCAACGGATAGAAGTTCCATAGAACGTAGTGCTTACATTGAAAGTCAGGGGAGTTTACACTTGGCTTCTCGTCTAGCTGGCCGTCGTTCAACAGACCCGCCTGTCTAGCCGTGTGTTGCGCTGGCCGTTTTACCACGACGCCGTCCGCGACATTTTCTTTCCGAGAGACCTGGCAGATTTCAGTCGAGGCCAAGGGCGAAGATCCACTGCAAAAATCTTGAAGGGATAACGTGTTAATCATAGAGTCCTCTGTTGAAACAAAGTCACTCGCTCTACGTGCGCTCGAGGCAGCTGAGGACGACGTGGTGAATGCCTGACGGGTGCGAGGGCTAGGACGCATGCCCTTTGCAGTAGGCGTTCCTTTCAGTTCTCGGGATTTTTCCCTCGCACGAGGGAAGGCACTAGAACCCACGTTCGTCTGCGTTGAAAGCTAGCAAACCTCTCTTTACTCCACTCTCATTTGAAGCTCGCGCTTTCTTTTATTATTACAACGCTTCAATGACGCACCTCTATTTGCGCTTAGAGCCATCGAGGGAGAGCAATCAACGTTAACATATGTCACTACTTTGTTCGTGCTCTTATCCTCTACTTCCATTTTCGCTGGTTGCTCTCTTTCGTTTTCCGTCACGATTATTCCTGACACTAGGGATAATTTTTAAGGCAGCATGCGAATAGTTTCGACTGAAAAAATCGATTTGTCCGAACCAACCCGCGTTCGAACAGACCCCACTCTCCCCTATACTACGTACCGCTCGCCAGCATCCTTCTTATCCTTGAACGTCTTCTCTTCTCTTTTCCCCTACCCAAGCAAGACACTGTAGACCTCCTCTCTATTTTAGATGTCATACTAAAACAGAATATTCTTTATTTAATCATTTCTCTTTAGTCTCTGCTAACCTTCCGGCCTCAGTATGGGTTTCCCGTTGAGTAGTTTCCTTTCCTAAGTATTATTTCAAGACATCGAAGTCCACCATGTCCCAAACAACAATATCATCATCACCCACTACCGTTATGTAGATGACATTTTCATTGCATATGACGATCGTACAACCAGTCACACTGATATCTAAAACATCTTCAGCTCCTTCAACCCAGCTATCCAATTCACCCTCGACACCGAATCTAACAATTCCATCCCCCTTACTCGATCTTCTTATTTCCAAAAATACCGCCAATAAACGTTTTTCCTTCAGTGTAATCTAACCACTACTGCCAGCCTTAACCATGCTACTTTTTCTCATCCCACCGCACACAAACTCGCAGCATTCATCGTCATTATAGAACGAGCATGAAAACTCCCCTTTAGCCATCTGCCTGTGACACCGAAATCTTTACAATCCGTTAATTTGCCTATCTAAATGGATAACTTCACTCCCTAATAAGCCGGCTGTTACATAATAGAAACTGGTCCCTCCGATGTCCTACACAACTCTTTCCTTCTCCATCAAAAAGTAGGTTTCCTTCAGCTGCACCGAGAAAACCATTTATCCTTTGGTAAAACTTCTTATCCATGTCAGTGTTTTTTCCTTCCACAATATTTTCTCATGCCGAAGTTTATTCAATAATCACCATATTCCGCCCCCCCCCCCTCGTCCTAGTCACTTTATTACAAATGGCGTTTACCATCGAAACTGTAAAGTTTATGATAAATTTTATGTGGGCATTTCAGTTCGCTCCATACCCACTACGTTTAACAAACATGGTATATCATACCACAAAAAGGACAAGAAATTGAAATATGCCCGCCATTTGTTAAGCTCTCACAGACAAGAACAAAGTGGAAAAAAACGATTGCAAATACGATCGTTGAATAGCAGTGTCGGCCATGATAGGAAAGCCTTCGCGACCTGTCTTTGAAAGCGAATTGTAGCCCCACTGACACCCTTAAATTTGCGTTAAAACCTTGTAAAAGAGAGCAGGCTCTGCTGGGACAATAACAAGTGAATTCCATAACAATTAATAGGAGATTTTGCTGCCCAACTGCTGGCGCGGTTAGTGTAGCTGCAACGTCAAAACTTCACAGTTTGTATGAGAAACAACAGAGACGGCATAAAATACGCATGTCTTGTTCCTAAAGTAAAAGAGAGATTTGTAATATTATCATGTGTTTTAGCAGTAGTATTTTCAAATAAAACATCGAAATTTCACTTCGAACGACTGCGTGTATTGGGCTAGAGAGAGAGAAAGAGAGAGAGAGAGAGAGAGAGAGAGACAGACAGAAACGCCCAACCTTTGCAACATAAACACGAAAACACCAATGCATTTATTATCTTCAGCAAGCATAAACTGCACAAGATCAGTTAGGAGAACCTTCCCATAATCCTCACCAGCATTGAAAAATGTATAATTTGTATTTTATTTCCACTATTTTAGCCTAACTCTCCCTTAGATTACTCTCTCCATTCTGCCAAGCCTGGCTGACAAAGGGAAACAATTACAGAGACAAAATGTATTAATAAATCAAATTTCTATTGAGCACCATGAATACAATGAATTAAATTAAGACAAATAAAAAAAATCGTGGATGCAAAAACCCATAGATAATTAGAATTTCGGACAAAACACAGGGCAGACTCCAAAACGAATATCCTACAAGCAAAAATAGAAAGGCTGGCGGACTTAGCAGGTCTGACCACTGCACAATCTGTTAAAGTGCCTTCCTGATTACCTTGGTCTGAGCTGGAACGCACATGCCTGCCCGGTTGACCAATGCGTCGGACAGCATAGCTTCCAAAAAGCGAAAGCTGTGGGCCAAGTTTTGCCTCTGGTGAGGTGTTTTGTCTCTTGTGAGGTCTTTATGTTGGGTACCGAACTCCATTAGCTGCACCTGTTTTAAAGATCTTGCAAGTCTGCTGAGGCAATGCTATCAGCCTTAGCTTCAACACTTGCCTTCCTGAATAGCTTGGTCTGACCTAGAACGCCCATGTCTGCCCGAGTGGCTAAAGTTGGTAGGCATCGGAAGTTTAGCTTCTGACCAGCATTAACTGTGGGCCAGGGTTTCTCGGACAGTCCTTGTTTGCATCTTGTGAGGTGTTTTTGGTGGGATGCAGCACTCCTTTAGCTGTACCAAGGTCTATGTAACAAGGTATCGCCATATGCAGGTCCCAATCACGTGGTCTGACGTCATTGCTACCGTTAGATGACTGCGTACGTGCATGTTAGCACCAGAGACTTTCAATAGAGAGACATGCCATTTCATTATTTTCCCTTAGAAAAAATGTAATATGCTGTTAATAGGCGCCCTCTGAACATTTGTAATGAAACACTCAGGCCATCCATGAATGACGCAAGTAGTAACATTGAGGCAAGGCATTATTGACGTCACAGTAAAACCTGGGCGTGTCCAGTTAAATTTCCTTGTACAAAGTTTTTTTTCAGTTTAACATTTTTTTTTACTTATGTTTTTAATTTTAAAATTATTTTCTGGACATCTTTTATTTAAACAGAAACGGCAAAAAAACATTTTAAATTTCAAGCAATTTTATTTTGTGTTGAAAATAATTTTCACAACACCTGTTAAAACTTAAATTGCTAAATAGATTTGATAAACATTGCTTTATACGCATTTATCATGCAAAAATATCCACGTAATTTCTAATATGTATTTTATAATTCCCATTATCAGAATCTAAAGATGATAAAATTGAACTAAGCGAAAAAATGAAATATACAAATGGTAAAGAATCTCACATGCTACTTTCCGAATTTCAACCTTCTACTTCAAAAAATGCGGAAATTATGAAGGGGACGGACGGACAGACAGACGGACATTGTGAAAACAATAAGTAGCTCTATTCTTCCGCTGCTTAAAAATAAATGAGAAATATAGACAGTAAAGTGGGTCTTGAAATTTTAAAATGCAACAGTAAGAGGGGAGGAGTGCTATTTTATTGCAAAACTAAAATCAGATGAAGAAATCGAAAACTTATCTAAATAAAATAACTCAATGTGAAATGGTCGTGTGTGATAACAATGTCATTTATAACATACATTATTACGTCATTCCCTAGGTTGCCTAGCAACAATCCAATCATTGTTAGTTGATATTGAAATGTCTAGCTTATAATATTTATGTATAAATTTTGTTCATTAAAGCCTTGAATATAAGGTATTTCTGCGTACGAGTTTATTACATCGTGTATATTTCTATACTAAAGATAACTGAAAAAGAATAAAATCATTTGAAATTAAATAAATTGGTATGGCGGAATGGTACATTCGCACAGGCCTACCACGAGATAATGATACGGAACCAAAAAAAATTTACGGGGCTGTGTTGGGTCACGGCCGCTAGTTAAATCGTAGAATACGTCTTGAGGCCACAAGGTGAATAAGAAAGAACTTTGTGCAATAAAGTCTAAAAAATTTAATTTCTGATATAAAATGTTCAAAGAAAAAATATACTTGCAATTCATCATAAATTGTTAACCAAACCTTTATGGCATTCCCAACTTACAAATCACTGGTCAATGATAAGAGTAGTACATTAGAAATGGCAACAGACAAGAATGAATATTTCATGCAAACATCATATTTATACAACTGCCACCCAATTTAGTTCAATGGGTGTGTAATCTAAATTAAAATGTTTCTTCATAAAGCTAAGAGCATATAAATTTAATGTATCATCTACATGGATAATGCCTAATGTCATAATTGCAATATCAGTATCCACCTCCATGTTGTCACTGACTGGTTTAGTTGTTGGTGAATATTACATTATCGCACTGAACAACAACATTTCCACATCAGATATCAACACTTTAGGATGAATATACACTGAGTGGCCAGATTATTAAGACCACCCCATCAGTACTTCGTTGGTCCACCTTCTGCCTTCAATACTGCGACGATTCGCATTTACTCCACGAGCTGTTGAAAGGTGATGCGAGGAATCTGACACCATGAATGGTGGTTTCTTGTGCATTCTGGCCACAATCCGCTTCAAACCAGAGCTATCAGTGAGCTTCGAATTTCGGCCACTGTTGTGCTTGCCAGATGATGTCTTTCTGATGTCTCGATAACAGTCTTTGTTTGATGAATAGCATTGTCCTGTTGTATGAAATTTTTATTGGTTTAGGAACCACCTGTCTGATGGCTCATTTACTTTCTCCCACAAATGCCCAATTGGATTGCGATTTGGTCAGTATGGGGGTCACCTAAGCCAGGTTCGTCGTCGTTCATGGCGATCCAACAATCTCGCCTTATATCATTTTCAATTGTCGCATCAACATAGGGGTTAAAGCATACATTCAGTAGCAAAAAAAAATTTTGAAGCAAACAACGCACATTAAGAGTTTGTTCTTGAAACTATTCCTGCAAAATACGAGTAGCGTGGCATGGCGCATTTTCACGTTGGAAGAAGCCATCTCCATTGGGATACACCAGCAACATGATTGCATGAACTTCATCAGCAAAAATACAATAGGTATGTTCTGATATTCAGACGTTTTTCTACACATATTAAAGGACCCATATCATGCCAGAAAAACACGCCCCAAACCATAACTGCCCCAACAAGCTTGAAGGATTGTACTCATGCATGTGGGGTCCATCTTTTCATGCAGTTTCCATCAAATTCTCATTCTGTTATCTGCATAGTGCAACTAAAAACGTGGTTCATCAGACCACATGACTTTATTCCGATGCTCAACCATCCAATCTTTGTGTTCCTGAGCAAATTATAGATGTTTTATCTTGTTAACTGCAGACAGCAATGGTGTTCGAACTGGCCTTCGGCTCCCATATTCCATACTATGCAGTGCATGGCGAACAATACGTTCAGAGATCATTTGAGAGGATCCCTGATAAAGATCTGCAGTAATTTAATGCAATGTTGCCCTTCTGTTGTTTTGTACCAATCTTGCCACTCTCCTTTCTGCGCGAATATTGACCAGTTGTCACAAAGTATTATGACTTATTAGGGCTCCGTTATTGCTAGCAGACGATCCCAACTAAGTAATAATGTCAGAGTTCGAAGCCATGGAAGTTCTCTAGATGAAGCCGTCAATTTCATGGAGAAATGGTTTAGGGCACACGGCCTGCTGGAAGCTCTTATGGCCGAACCAATGCAAGTGGAGTCGGTTCAGGTGGCGAGTGGGAGTCAGAAAAATAAACGAGGTGGTCGTAGTGTTAAGGGCTTCCATTGTGGGAAATTGGGACACATTTCCAAATTTTGCCAAAGAAAAAAGAAAACAATAAAGAGCAAGCTAATTTCTTCCACCGGGATGTCGAGGCCAAGCTTTGTGTTATACAAATAGTAATTATAGGAACCAGGTGCAAGGCTCTTGTTGATACGGGAGCTTTTGAGAGGTATTTGGATGAGGATCTACCTATCCAACTCAAGCTCAAATTTACCGATATTTCCAGTCAAATTAAATCACCAGTCTTAATGGGGAAGCAGAATACCGAAGATGGGGTTAATGTAAGTAATGATAAATATCATCCCTCGTTTCAGAATTTATTGAATGATTAGGTTGGTTGGTTTATTAGAATTTTTGGCATTGACTACTTAAGGTCATTTTGCACCTTTTACTCAAGTTATATCTGTATGCAGCCCGGGACAAACACAAACACCCATGCCCATGGCGGGAATCGAACCCACGACCAGGTAGACTCAAGAACTAGAAAGCCTACGCCCTAGCCCTCTCGGCCACCTGGCCGGCGAATTTATTGAATGAGTTTGAGGGCGTATTGAAGGAGGAGCTGCCCAAAGGGCTGCTGCCTCCGAGGTCCATGCAGCATGAGATTTTCCTGAAACTGATGTTCGTACCCTTTAATTCGCCCTTGTACCTGCTGTCCAAAGATGAGGAAGCGGAGTTAGAGCGTACCACAACCAAGTTATTAGGTTAGAATCTTATAAATTCTTCAACTTCTTCATTTTCCTCACCAGTTTTATTTGTGGTTAAGAAGGATGGCAAGCTTCATATGTGCTTAGATTATCGAAAGCTAAACATGAAGACCTATGATAATAACTACGCCATACCTGAGACAGATGCCCTTTTTGATAATCAAAGGTGCCTGTTATTTTATGAAGCTCGGCGTTCTTCAAGCATACCATCAAATCAGAGTGAAACCAGCACATACAAAGTTCATATCATTCAAAACACCTTTAGGATCTTATGAATTCAAGGTGATCCCATTCAGCCCCAAAAGAGCAGCATCAACATTTACTAAGGCTATGGATGAGTCCTTGTGGGGGCTGCTCAATAAAGAGGCTGTGGTGTACTACAGTGTTTTACGCAGCCTCCCATTCTCAAGACATTTGACGAGAAACGTCCGTTACACATAATGTGCGACACCTCCGATGAAGCAATAGGTGCCGTTGCACTCCAACAGCATGAGGATAAACTGATGGCCATTGCCTTCGAATCTAAAAGGTTTGGGCCAGAGGAACGCAACTTTTACATCTATGCCTAACATTTATTGGCAGTAGCCCATGTGGCACACACCTGGGGACACTATCTGCAACAAGTCCAAACATTTATATATTTGGACAACCAATCAGTAACTAAGTTGCTAACTCAGCTATGCCTAACTCGCTTACCAGCCCACCTGGTACAGTACCTTTTGAAATTTAAAGTTTCGCTAGTTTACATCAGATCTAGCAATAACTTGTGATAAACTTGAGAATAAAATGAAACTCTTTTTCCACAACGAAACAGGAAATGAACAAAAAGAAAAAGACCGAAAATAAAA
>JAHWFO010035189.1:0-11489 GCA_023313115.1 Rhysida immarginata | reverse complement strand
TTTTTTGCTAAACCCACATTTTACATGATGCTCTACAACTTTCTAAATAACACATGGGGTCTAACCCCTACCCCTACAAAATTAAAATTTTCAAAATTTACCCCTTCACCCCCAGAGAGGCGAAATGTTTTTATTCTGAATTACGGGACATTAAAACTAAATAATCAATATTCATTTTCCCCCAATCTGTTCCCCTTGAGGCTTACTGCTTTTATAAAGCCCTGGTCACATGGCTATATTGGCAAGGTCATGTTTGCCGGTAAGAATACATCTTTGATATTTTTTAATGAAACATTCACAACATGTACAGTGCAGTTATCAACAAGAAAAAGAACATTGCAATTCAGCCTCTTATATTTTTGAAACATTCTTTGATTGGCTCAAATGATTTCTCCCATCTCAATTTGCGATTTTTTTAGGGGAAAAATTGATATCATCTGAAGTTTTAAAAGGAATGGCCTTAATGATATTTAAAGGGGACAAAGTGTACTTACTCTTTAAACTGCTTAATGCCATGGCTTGGTCGTTGTTGTTTAGGTTGTTCCTTGTTGAGTTGAAAACTCTTCTCTTTCAGAGATTTTCAGTTTGGAGCAAAAAATGCAAAACAGCACGTGAAATAGATGAACAATCAAGGAAAATGGCACAATAAATGGCATATTTTCTGTGTATTTGGATATGATTGTTTTGTGCTAAGCAGAAATGATAATAATAACCGAATGATAACATAAACCATGATTACATTAAGCAGCACCCACTATATTATTAAAATTAAAGGATTTTTTTTTTAATTGATTACAGGATTAAGAATGCGATATATAAAATTGAATGTGTGAAATATGTCTTATTTTATTTTATTTTTTTTTTTAAAGTAGCATTGGATTGCCAACAATTTGTTTGGATTAGCCTTTGCCATCAGTGGAGTTGAACTACTACATTTGAACAATATTGTAACGGGATGCATTTTACTTGGCGGACTGTTTCTATACGACATATTTTGGGTAAGTTGCATTTTAGCAAAGTTGATGAAATGAAGATTTTTGTTTTTCCAAATTGTGAGGTATTATATTAAAGTTCCATAGTATTGATGATCGAAAGAAAGTGCCTCTTGTCCATAATAAGAGTACTTAATGTATACACATGTGTATTTCAATCACGTTGTGATCATCTTTCAGTGTGTTACAAACGAGGAAGAAAACAAGCAGTCAATTATATAATAAAATTTAGCCAATCAGTGAATTACACCAAAGACGAAGGGAATGATTGGGCACCCAATAAGTGACGAACTAATCAGATATAAATTAATCAAAAGAATGTTAGAACAATCATTAAAAATTATTTAAGTTTGCATAAATTTCCTTTACAATAGTTTACAAAAATAAAAGACTATGAAAGTTTGACAATCAACTAAAAAGGGGGAGGGAACCACAAGGATTAGAGGTTCCCTGTATCTTATGGGAAATCGTGCCTTGGATAACAACGGTAATTCTGGAATGGATTACTGTCGTTAACCAAGATACCACTGTATTTAAATTTTTGTGGTTCTAAATGTGTTCTCAATCTTTTGCAGGTGTTTGGAACAGATGTCATGGTGACTGTAGCCAAGTCATTTGAAGCACCAATAAAATGTAAGCTTAAATTTGAAAATATTAATGTGTTTAGAATATTGGCTAAAAACTTTTCATATGTATTAAATTAATAAGTTAAACATATTTAAATGTAATATAATAATTTTATATTTCTACAATATTTTTTTTTTTGTTGATCACCGAATAATCCTCTTTGTCAGTAATTGATAAATATTCACTTATAATTGAACCCTGCTGTAATGAACTTTAAGGGAACCCTGATCCGATAATAAAAATGAGTGAACAGAATAATGGATTACTTTGCATTACCATAATTGTTTAGACCTTCCCTTGAAATGCATATCTGTCTCTAAGATATACACTTATACTGGCTCATTTTATTCATAAATAAACTAAAAATGAATAAGGAAAAATTTTGATCAATGATACAATGTTAGACTTGAATATTTTGTACTCCCGGCAGATATCCATTCTGTATTTTTTTTTTTTTTTTTTTAATAATGCTCAGTTTATTTTCAATGCAGAATGCTTTAGAATTACACTTACCATATTCATAAATTTTGACGCAATGAATATCAACCTAGACTGAAGAGAATCTAAATTTTGAGACTAATCTCATTTTGTCAGCAACCTCTCTTGCCCAATGATAATAAGGCATTCAAACATTTGGGTGTTGTGACTGTAACATCATTTCTCAACATTTAGGTCATAGCCAAATATAGGTCTTATGTAAGATTTTATGGGTCGCTAAACAGTAGAAAAATTATGCAAACACTAGCAAAATATAACAATACTATAATATATGGGCTGCAATACCAGTACAAACAAATTTGTTGGGTTGCAGTGTTGGAAAATTACAAAACAGTTTTTCTACAGACTTCTATGGACGTTGGTGAGCAGTGAGTGGTTCTTGGCAGTTTTATTTTATCAGATAACTGCATTAGCTTAATCTTCCAAAAGTCGATTTAGGTAGGAGAATAATGAGTTGCAATGATTTAATATAAGCAAAACAACAAATTTACCGAGTGAGGAATAATTCGAATGTACAGGGAACAAGACTTGTTTCATTATGCATGCAACAGTCTTTCAAAATACATAGTTTGAACAATAGGTGCAATTCTCATTGTAATAAAAACCGATGCTATCTATTGATCACATTATAAATTAAACCAATACTAATATTTAATCAAGTTAGCACAGAAAATTATTTTACTATAATTCTACAATTCCATCCCTTTCTGTGCTATACAAAGTTTTCTTTAACTAGAATTTCCGCATTATTATTCTTACTATTGGTTCAATCTAAGATGAAATTTCCGTTTTCCATTACCTTTTGCATAAAACGATAGCAGAGATCAATATGCTTAGATCTGTATGGTTCAGTTCCATTGTGGGCAAATTGGATAGCCGACTCTATCGCAAAACAGTTTCAAACCCCCCAGAGATGGGGCATGTGATTTCCTTCACTGTATCAGACTAGCTAGGAACTCTGCTTCCATTGTCAACAGCGCGACACTTTTCTGTTTCGATGACCGCCAGGTTACTGTTACTCCGAAAATGAAACCAATAAAACTACTTGTTAATTTGCGATCATCCAAATCCACTGCCCAGTTTGAGTCCATAAAAAACTGCAAGATGTTTTTGCTGTTTGGCATTAGTCTAATACATACTCTTTGTAGCAGCAACATAATCCAGGACCTGCTGTAAACAGTTCAGTGCTTGATCTCTGGATTACTGTTGAATTGAGACAGTAGCATAATTGAATGCAGAATGTCTAGCAATGTCTACTGAGCCAAATACATCAGGAAACCTACTAACAAACGATAGGATACCCAATTCATCTTACTAGTGTTGACATCTGTTGGACAATCTCGCCGACTATACTCCATTCCAACCTTCAGGGGGATGTATCCTGGAATCTCTTGCACTGACGGGAACTTGTTTAGGAGTTTCTCAATGTACTGATGTTGGTGCATCCAGTATACACCATCTTCTATAAACTCTACAGACAAGAAATTCCTTAAGCCTCCAAGGTTCTTGATTTCGTAGGTGCTAGAAATTCGATCGACTATGGCCTCTAATTCAAACTGAGATTCTGCGAATATAGCACAATCATCGACATTACTATCATAACTGCTTGGCATACATTACAAGTATACATAATTTGTTGCTTGTAGTTTCTCGAAGCCTAGCTTTCTAAAAGTTGAATCCAGTTCTTTATACCATTGATGGCCAGACTGATGGAAACCATAAAGCGGTGTCTTCAGTTTCCACATAGTAGAGGGTTGTTGTGGAACATATCGAGTGGTTGGCTGCAAGTAGAAGTCAACATCCAAGTCACCATATATATGCACACTTGACATCCAAATGCATGTGGCGCCACCCATTCAGGACTACTAGTACAATGAAAAATACCACAACCAAGGTGAAATTTACTACAGGGCTGTAGGCATCGTAGAAATCTATTCCTGGTAATTGGCTGAAGCCCTATGCCACCAGACATGCTCGATACCTTGCGATTCGGTTTGGCTGATCACTGAAGCATTTCAGGGCCAACACCCAGCGAGATCCAACTAGTTTCACATCTTCTGGCTGTGTGACTTCTTCAAAGACTCCCTGCTGTTTCAAAGCTTCAATTTTTTCATTCATGGCTTCTTGTCTGGAAAAAGCTTATGGAGATTCAAGAGCATCCTTGTAAGAAGACTGTACTTTAACTTCTATACAATTTGCTTCTAGTAGTTCATTATCTGATGGATTCTCAGGGCCAATCACTCTTCTACCTCGACTGAATGCAACTGTCCCAGTTCTTTGTACAGAAGTCAAACTGCAATGGATCATAGAACTTGTTGTTGGATCAGCAGTAGTTTTCAACTTCCCGTTTCGATCGTAATATTTCGCTGGATCTGCGGACGTAATAAATATCATGTTCAACAACATTTCTTTCCTATTCATCAGTTGGTTTTTCCTTTGGATTATTATCGGACTTGGAATGTTAAGAATCGCTAATCTTCACCTTCGGAGACAAGGCTGATGTGGATGGGGTTGTGACATCCTCTCTTGAACGACAGTCTCACTCGGATCCTTTTTCTGGACATCTTCCTTGAAATTGCCATCGACATCGAGGAAGCTTCTGATTCATCTTTGTAATTTGGAATCTGATTCCAAGTACTTTCTATGTACTGCTTCTTTGCATTGCGAAGCATCTCTATTCCAAGTCTGCTTCCATAAAATTTGACGTGTTTCGATTCCTCGACAAGTTGTCATCCAGAAACCAAATTCGGTTTCTTGTACAGAAAACATAGCCGAGAAGAATACTGAGATGAGTTATTCCTTCCAATTTGCTGCGCTTCTGTGTTTTTCTAGATGAGAGAAAGCTAGTCATCCAATCCGCTTCAAATAAACCACAGTCAGTTTCCATCCGAACTACAACTCTTCTGGAATGCTGCCTCCAGTTACCTTACTTGCTGTAGGGTTCCTCAAGTAGGCAGTTGTTTTCAATAACTCTCACCAATAAAGTGAGGTACTCTGGAAGCCTGCAACAGTGTTCTAACTCTTTCAAAAAGCATTTGGTTAAGATGTTCACCAACACTATTCTTCTGTGTGTTCATGTTTAATGCAAACTTTTCCGAATTCCTCTTCAAATTGTACGGAGTAAAACTCTAAACCATTATCTATTTGAAGGCAGACCATCGATAAACCAAGTTGGCATTCTCTGTGGACTGAATATTGCTGAAACCATTTCAGCACATCGTTCTTTTTTTCAATTGTGTACACTGACACATGGCCGCTGAAGTCATCTACAAACGAGGCGAAATATGAAGCTCCACCTTGGGACTAAGTTAGCACTGGCCCCCACACATCGCTGTGTACTAATTCTAAGGGCCTGGTTGATCTCTTCTTTTTTCAATTGCGGATGGCTGGCCTTAGTTGATTTCCCAATGCGACAATCCACACGTCGAAAAATCTCTTACTGGTTGGCCCAAACCTCAAACAGCTTCATCTTTGGCCATTTTCTTAATGGTATCAACATTTGCATTTCCAAGGCAAGACTCGCTTCTGGCTTCTTCTTTGTAGTATGGTCTTCATTACTGCTAATACTGTCCTTTTTCAAAATGTCAGCATGGCCTTGAATGACAAAAAAAGGCATAGTTTGTAGAAGTTAATGTGTGTGTGATGAGGATCTGTATGCATAAAGTTGATTTAATTGCAACGATTTCATCAAAAATAATTAGTGAAATTTATATGAAGGGCATATCATATGGAATTATATTTTGTTTTCACACAAATAGATCGGTTACACATTGGTAGATAGATGCATCTTCTCAATATACAGGATCCAAAAGTCGTGCGCATCCAAATTCAATTGCCTATAAATAGTGTAATAGTTAAAAAGTTTCATCGGCTACTTTGAAACTTTTATGTTTTGAACATATGTTGTAAAAACATACATGTGTTGTGTAAATACTATATCTAATAGTATTAAATATTATTACTTAATGTCATCTGGTTTCGATGTGTACAACTTTTGGATCACTCTGTAGTTTCCCTTCAGCCATCTGCATTTGGCACCATCAGAATGGTAGCCTCTCCAGACCACTTTTTCAGATTATGTTGCATGCATGTCTGAACAGCTACTTAGTTATTTGAAACCTGTAAAATATTTGTATAAAGTTTTCTTCAAGGTCCCGGATAGGTAATAACCAGAAGGACCAAGTTGAGGGAAACCCACCTTGGTCGTTCCTGGCTTTTAGGATGTGCACTGTCCATTTTCCCTGACTCCTTCTTAAGAATTCTGTGATGCAGTCTTCAAAGGGTTACCACATATGCAGTGCATTTAATAGAGTTTCCTTGTTTTAGCCAATTGATGAGGATGTTCAATGTGTTCTTATCAACTCAGGCTGCTCTCTGGAATTTTTTTGATAACTCCCTTAAGGCTGTTTTCCATTTAGCGACTTTTAAGCATCTCCAATTGTCTCTGCAAGACTCATCATGATTAGCACGCGAACTCGGTCGTTTTCCATTTAGTGACTTTCAAGCGTTATCCTGACTCTGGTCAGATCTGATTGGTCGAGTCACTGCAAACAATTGTCGCTCTCAAGGTGATGGAAAAAGAAGATATCGACCAGTCCGAGCACATTCATGCTTTGAATTTATTACTATATCATTTTTATGTAGCAAATACATGATTCACCAAATTTTTAAAACCTGTTTATTAATAAATTCACGAGGGAAAAGTCTATAAAGCCATGTTTCTCCATCTGAATCGGTGAAGACCACTACCCAGAATCCATAGCGAAGTAAATTGCACCTGATTGGCTAGATCTGAAAAGACGTCGAAAAAACGTGCAAAAATCTAGCCATAGCAGATCTTGAAAAGACACGTGACAGACGGCTGACAGACGCCTAACAGATGCAGACGCGTGAAAGTTGCTAATTGGAAAATGAGTGCGTTTTTCAAAAATACACCAAAAAGTCGCAGATGCCTGACAAAAGCTAAAGAGATGCTAAATGGAAAACTGGCTTTATGCTACTATTTATTACAAGTGCAAGCAACCCATGGAAATGAGCAAAAGGAGTGGCCCTGCAATGTGACTATGCATGTCCCCACACGAATCGGGAAACACTGTGACCATTGCCAAGATAGGGTTCCAGGTATCTGCCAACAGTAGAAATCTGTTCACAATTATTTGATTATTCAGCCTTCCTACGCATTGGTACATCTGTTCACTAATTGTGCTTCTATTTACTATTATTGTATCAGATTATAAAAATGAAAAGTTAGTTTTATTTCTTTTTGTATGATTAGATTTTAATGTGAAAATATTTAGACAAACTCTGAAGGTTTTTTTTTTTTAGTTTCCTTAGATCTATCTTTTTAAAAATTTATAGTAGCATCATAGTCTTCTACTATTAGTGGTGATCAGTTTGTTAAATTAAATTTGTATTTTAAATTTTTTGTTGATAAACACTTCCATGGCCATACTCAGGGGAGGGGACTGCTTGCTATATAGTTCTGTTGATTCATCCCCCCCCCCCCTTCCCCCAAAAAAAAAAAAAAAATCATGATCCTGGGTATGGCCATATCTCTGTGATTAACAGAAATTCATGTACGTTTTTTTAAATTTATTTCTGGCAGTGGTGTTTCCTCAAGACCTTCTTGAAAAAGGATTGGAAGCAAACAATTTTGCAATGTTAGGCTTAGGCGATATAGTCATTCCTGGCATCTTCATTGCTTTACTGCTCAGATATGATAACAGGTATATTACTTAGACATAATGAGGAATCTGTATTGCAAACAAGTATCCATTGAAACTGGATAGAAATTTGTTGAGAAAAAATTATTTGGAGGAATTTATTACTGAAGATGTGTCCTCTGTATTGTCTTTTTTTAATGAAGTATATGGATATATATATGCCTTACAATGAAGTATATGGTATATACGAGGGGCGATTGATAAATAAGGTCTCCATGGCTGTAACTTTATTTGTTAACAGATTTTCAAAATTCTTTTTGTATCTTATACTCACATTTGTCCTCTATGTAATGCACTATTCACTTTTCGACATAGTCCCCATTCCTTTCCAAGCATTGCGCCAACGCGTGACTAGTTGGGTGAACCCGTCGGAGAGGAATTCCGGAGTTGTTGTCGACACCAGGATTGAATGGCAGCGTTTACCTCGCCATCAGAACCAACTCATATCCCTTAAGGGGCTCTTTCTTCTTTGGGAAGCGGTGAAAGTCGCAATGTGCAAAGTCTTTCATTTTTGAACTGCAGTTTTTCATCTTTGAACTGTAGGCGCTGCAACGCCTCTTGTGTGTGGTGACTCGTGTGCGGGCAGACGTTATCATACTCCAGAAGAGGGTCCAAAGCTGCCATTCAATCCTGGTGTCGACAACAACTCCGGAATTCCTCTTCGACGGGTTCACCCAACTAGTCACGTGTTGGCGCAATGCGTGGAAAGGGATGGGGACTATGTCGAAAAGTGAATAGTGTATTACATAGAGGACAAATGTGATTATAAGATAAAAAAAGAATTTTGAAAATCGGTTAACAAATAAAAAAGTTACAGCATGGAGACCTTATTTATCAATCGCCCCTCGTATATGCCTTACAATACATTGATGTGAAGATGGCAACTCCAATCGTTTTTGTCATTTTTACCTGGTTTCTTCGAGGATACAATATGGGGGATTGCAGCTATTACATATAGTGAGGGGCTTTTTACCTCCTTCTTGTATTCGTGAAAAATCCAGATAAAAATGGCAAAATGTAGGATTTTTTCCCACTGCAAATTGTATTATAATGCATCCATAAATTTCATTGAGTGATTTAACCTAATTCTTTATTTTATTTATCTTATTGAACCATTTATATTAACTCATTAGCTGCCATCGCCCCCATTTGGGATTCAGTGGAACCTCCCTATAAAGAAATTCAAGGGACTGGCAAAATAATTTCACTATATAGATATTATGGTGCATGGAGGTGGTGTTTAAATTTGCATAATTTTTGTGTATACACTCACTCGCCAAAAGTCATGACACATTTGCCTAATAACGTGTTGGGCCCCCTCTGGCCCGGATAACGGTGGCGACCCATTGTGGAAAAGTCTACATCCACAAGCACTGCAAGCCATGCCGCCTCCACTGCACTCCATAACGATGCTGCATTTACCAGTTGTGTTGGTGACAACCTAACATGACATCCCACAAATGTTCAATGGGATTCCAATTTGGGGAACGTGGAGGCCAAATCATTGTCGTGAAGTCGGTAGCATGTTTCTCCAGCCACTACCGTGTGTGGAGGTGCATTACCTTGCTGGAAGATTCCGTTGTCCGCTGGGTAAAAACAGTTCATGAAGGGGTGCAGGTGGTCTCCAAGCAGATCGATGTAGTAAGTAGCACGCAGAGTGAATGTCAGATGCACCAGTGGACCCATTGCATACCACGAGAAAACACCCCAGACCAGTATGGATCCTCCACCTGCCTGAGTGGTCCCCAACTGACAAGCCGGGTCCATGGCTTCCTGTGGCCTGCACCAGACACGGACATGACCATCTGCCCGATACAGCTGAAACCAAGACTCGTCGGACCAGGCAACCCTTCGCCAGTCATCAGCGGTCCAATGTCGATGTTAGTTGGGACAGGTTAGGCGTTGCCGACGATGTGCAGCTGTCAAGAGTGGCACCTGTCGTGACCTGCTCCCAAAGCCTACAGTGCCAAGGTTCACCAAATTGTCGTCACGGACACAGTTGTGGGATGTCTGTGGTTGTACCACATGGTGATTTGGCCACTGTCACCCTTCAATCAGCAGTTGTAAGCCAGGTGACCCGGCAAACACCTCTGGCATCATTGAGGCATGGGCGGCCCGTCCGTTGTCCAACATGGGTTGTAACCCCTCGTTGGGTGTACTCTCGATAGACCCTTAAAGTGGTTGTGAAGGAAAATTGCAGGGTGTTGGCTACATCTGATATTGAGGCACTTATCTGTCTGGCACCAACAATCATCCCCTGTTCAAATGCGGATAGCTCTTGGCGTGCTGCCATTTCTGCAGCTAGTTTTGCTGCAATGATTGTGTGATATCAAGGAGTCCTGTGCACCTGCATTCCGAGAATGGAAGCAGCGGGATCTGTCTCATTACAGACAGGGAACCTGATTGGAGGGGTATGCCATGGTTTTTGGTGAGTGAGTGTAAGTTGTTAAAAATAGCATTTATATGTATTTATTAATTTTAATTTAGTATTTATATATAAAAAAATTTATTTTATATTAATTTGAATGCTTCTTAACATTTAGAACGAAACTTATTTGATACTTGACATTGCTGCCTATTAAAGTCATGCAGGTCGTCATTGCCGAAAATATTCTTTTTTTTTTTTTTTCTAAAGTAATTAAAATTTGCAAGCAGAACTGACTGAAAATAATAATGTGATATGTATTTTATGGAAAAATACCGATAATACGTATCACATAAGCAAGTATTTTTTCGTTAGCCTCTGTAAAATTAGCATTTCGCAAAAATATTTATGGGCTTAAACTTTCAATAAAATAAATTCTAAAATTTAAACAAACATGGAAGTTTTTAATATAAAAAATTCTTCTGAATTTCAACAGCTTTTGCAGTTGTTCTCGTGCTGATTGTCATAGAAAACAATTTTATTAAACTGCTCGTAGATTTAAACTCCTCTGCAGACCACCATTATTGCTGTGCAGTGCATCATGGGTAGTTTGTGCGATAACGTTGAGTGAGGTCAAAAACCCTAACCGGTAGTGGTGTGCGATCCATCGAAAACCATCTATCCATCGATGGTTTTGTTCGTCGATCAATCGAAATTTCGCTGGTTTTTAACCATCGAACGATTTTTACAAAACATCGATTTTTACAAACCATCGATGGAAATTTCGATTGTACTTCGATGGTAAATGGTTGGTTAAGTCAAATCACCAGTCAATCACTAGACGAGATGACCAATGCGGTTTCGAGATTTGGCGCTTATCAGTAAAAAAATTCAGTAATAAAATACTTGTTGTAGTCTAAGCTTTATCTATGTGATTTTAGCTATTTTAATGAGATAAAAAAATTAAAAGAACCATCGATGGTTTTCCTGAACCCATCGATTGTGTTTCGATGATGGTTCATACCATCGATGGTGGTTTTTAAACTATCGCACACCACTACTAACCGGTGAGAAGAGTTAGCGATGGGTCAGTCATAAATCCCAGTTAGCTAACTATGACGTCATAATCACGCTGTCAAAAACTGCAGTTAATGCTCCTATGCCTAACCTGTTAGGCTACCTGCCCTAACTGAGAAAGAAACATTTAGTCCAGTGTTAGGGTTTTTGACCTCACTTGTTCTTCTCGAGAACTTTTCATAATTTTACCGATAAAATAAACCTAAT